>VWYH01008579.1:0-67719 GCA_013399365.1 Pampusana beccarii | reverse complement strand
CCCTCCTCTTCCCCTTGTGAGGAAGCTGTAGACGCGATGAGGTCTCCCCTCAGTCTCCTCTTCTCCAGGCTGAACAAACCAAGTGACCTTAGCCACTCCCCATACAGCTTTCCCTCTAAACACTTCACCAACTCAGGTGTAAAGCAGGCCAGACTTTCCTTGCTTAGGCTACACTTGGCTTAAACTCATCGTTTTCATGATTAAAATGTGCGTATTTAGTCCTTGAAAATCCCTTCTACCCTGGAAGTAAGATCTCAGTAAGTTTTTCTTCTTCAAGAGTTTCACTCTTCCCAGAGTAAAGAATTTGATTGCTTTGTTTCCTCTGGATCTAATTTACATTTATCTTGGAGCTACAGCTTCTTATGTGCAGTAAAACATTCTTTGCTTCCTTGCAAACTACGGTTTCCGTGGGCTCTGCTGGAGCTTAAAGAAAGTATGGATAGTATCTGAAATTCAGGAAGTGAAAAGAGAGTAAGGGAACATTTGGTTTCATTGCTTTTTTTTCTAGAAAATCAATAATGTCAGATTGTGACAGAAAGACTAGTATTATGAACTAATAAAGCCTAGCCAGTTATTACCTGACAGTTGCTGAAGGCAATTAATGTACTGTGTACCTTCTTATCATATTTTAAATAAATGAGCCTATTAATTGAAGAGAAAGAAACTTTTGCACACTGTAACTGATTAAAGTTTTATTGTGCTGCCTTCAAGACCAGAAGTGCCTTAAAATTCATTTCGAAAAATGCTTAAAATGAGAATAATTCCGTAAATTTTACCATGAAAGGTAAAGCAACATTTTGCACTATCCAAAACCAGCAGATTTGTGTATTGCAGCCCTTCAGAGGTCCTGTTTCCAGAGGCTGTCTCCCAGGTAGATCTCAGCTGTCTAATAATGCAGCTAGGCGTTGCAGCCTTTTTCTTAGAGGAGGAACTAATCTGGGTATTTCATGGGGAGAAAAGGAGCCAGGGAGAAGTAGTTCGTAGGCATGTACTTTGAGATCTCTACCGCTTCGGCCAAATACAGCTGGAATTAGCTGACGCAGATCATGTAAGTCCAACTTCTTTTGGAAAGTAAGCTATAAAGGCAGAACGGACCAATTCAGATTTTATGCCTCCCTCATACACTTAGAAGAGCAAATTCATGCTACCCAGTCAAAACCAGAAAAAGCAACTAGGGTGCCTGGTAGAGGGTGGCAGGAAAAAAAGTACACAAAAGATGAAAAATTTACAAAACATTAGCCCTTACTGTCACTCTATAACCCTAGCAGTTTAAGCCAAATAGCATTATTTTCAATGACAGAAGCAGAGATTTCAGGACAGAAGAGGAATTCTTTCAATAAAGGCAAACCTTGGAAAGCCAAGATGCTGCCACTGTGCTTCTACATTAGAAGCCAGAACTTCAATAGAAAAAAAAGAAATGAGTCGAATTTATCTTTAGTGTGGCTCTCAGGTAATTCCACCAACCCCAACAGAACTCTATTCCGCAGCCAGGAATGTTTTCTGATTTTTGGTAAAAGTGCAAAGTACAAGAGAGATTCCCTGTCTCTGAGTTCCCATGCTAGGAGGCCAATTTAGCCCCCAGCTTGAGATCATGCCTAATTACACTCAACATTAGTCGTATTTTCAAGTCTTTTCCTGTGACTGAACCTCCGTGTCTTTCAGTTTTTGGTTAGGTGGCCATTGTGACAATAGACAATTTCTACGTAGGCCTAACAGCTGTTTTCGAACATGTTTCCAAATTTGTAGCTTGGTTCACATGTCCAACCATTATCAGGTTGCTGCGCTGAGCAGAATCAGTACAGTGCGCTTTAAATATCTAGACTGAGACAGCCACAGAAAGTGAGCAGTAAATGGCATGAAGCAGATGTACAGTAGCTATGGAAACCACAGCTTACACAAAACAAATAAACATGGACCATTACCTACAATTTGGTTCACGTTCCTTCAACTGCGTCATAACATCTGTTGTAAGGACCCTTGTAGGGAGCACTGAGAAAATATGTTGAACACAAATACTGCTGAATGAAGAATAAAGCCATTTCAGACTTAATGGTGCTAAAAAGGGTTTTTAAATGTACTAATAAAGAAACTAATGAGGGATGCTGTTGGTGCCAAAGCAAAACACTAGAGAAAATTAGCTACAGCAACCTGGCTATGGAGCAACACGCATTACTTCCCATTGGTACAGGCTGTAGCAAGACAGTGTTGTAATTGCTTTAAGCATCAATTTAAAAAAAAGTAAGAAGCTTGCAGTATTTTTATTACTTGATGGCATGCAACTGTCACCCTTGAAGTTTTTGGTTTTCTTCCTAAAAATCTAACTCTCACTTCAAAAGCAGATTTGAAATAAGAGGATTTGAAATGACGATTGGATTTCAGTTGACAGCAGCTTCCACAACCTTCTTTTCCTCTTTCTGGGCCTCTAAGGGTCAACCAAAATATCTGTCTTGTTTCAAGCAAGAAAAATTGAAAAAACATAAGAAGGAGATGTAAAAGCAGACCCGAGAAGTGATGATGTATTACGCATCTACCCTAAGGCACAGATGAAATTCTCCCTTGCAGCTCATCCCTTCAGGGTCTCTTTGCCTTAATTGTGGACTGATGCCCTGGAGAACACTCTGATGTCAGGAAGGTGCTTTCAGTCCCTAAGTCAAGATGCTGAGTAAGAAAGGTAGATAAGTGCATGTGAAAGCAAAGAGAGAAGTGATCTGGGAGCCAATACCTTGGCTGTTTTCGAGGCTTTGTCCTGGAGTCGTCATGCATCAAGCAGCAAAACAAGAAATTAATATCAGGGTATTAACTAGTTTCATGTCAAAGTATATCAGGTAGACAGCTCCACTGCATCATCTCTTGCAAATCCCATACTAAGTCATCTTTTGAAGACAATCATCAAATGTCAAGCATTTATTCAAAGTCCAATGTCAGATTCTAGACTATGCTGGTTTAGTTTGTAATACTGTCAGGTTTATGATGGATAATACTAATTCTTATTGCATTGCTTAGGAGTTCACTCTGGTAATACCCAGTTAAAATGTCTTATGATAGCATTCAAAGGCTTCATTGCACTAGGTGGTATACAAATATATATAGACAGTTCTTGTCCTTGAGATGTTGCAGTTTTATTAATAATAGATGAGAGAAAAGAACAGTAGAAAGGAAGGGCTGTTAAGCATGTTTTGCAGATAAAAAAATGACAGGGAGATCAAGACTTCAAAACACAGAAGCTACAAGTGCTTTTAAATGAGTATTCTTCCTCTTTCTAGCTCCAGAAAGTATGCTCTCAGTCTCTGCATAGCCTCCAGAGGTCCCATTCAACCCCAACCATTCTGTGATTCTGTGATCATTTCACAAGAATACTGGTAAGAGAGTTAGGAATGACCACTAAGTATAACACTTTGCCACTGTGAAAGATGCTAAGAAAATAAATTATCTCTTTCAAAGATCATAAGGCCTCTTTTTCCTAGAATCACCACCAGTAATAGATGTTACCAACTTATCTTTTTGTCCAGTGGGGTATTCTGCAATAACAGTCACAAATACAGCATCTAAAGTTTTGACTGGTACATGGAAAGCAGCCTTATGTCAGATTAGAAGCATGGTATGTGGGGCATTTTCTTTTCCTGAAAGATTATTGAATAATATTCCTCAAGTAAGTCACTTAATGCATTTAATGATATTTTTTTCCGATACATTATTCATTTTTTCATTACTTTCACATCTCATAGAGAAAAATTTTCCCCAAAAGTTTAAATAAAATATTTGCAATTTAGTTTGTTTCATTATTCATTGAGCTCTGGTTTGTACTTTCTTTTCCATAAACACAGTTCATTAAAAACAAAAGTTTGAAAAGAAGAAAGTGGGCAGTGACATAGCAGCCACAGAAATGACTAATGAAAAACATCCAATATAGTATTTTTGTTTTACCACCTGGAAGGTAGGACTCAGAATGACAGAAGTTTCCTTGCAAACAAATATTGAATGTGTGGTGGAAGGGACTGAGGGAGAACACTCCCAGGGCTGCCACTTAGAGAGGTGCAAATAACCCTTTTCCATGAGAGAGAGTTATATGTTCCTCTCTGACAGAGAACAACACACTGATCTACCCAGGCTTTCTAATCCTTTACAAATTATTGGGTATCAGTTCTGTACCAGCTTGTATTCATTTCTGGCGAGTGGCTGGAAAAGGTCACTCATGCATTTTGAAGAACCAGGAGGCATGTGAGCACAGCCTGTTGCTAAAACTTAACGAGGTGATCCAGTCTGTGCACGTGCTTGTAACATGTCACAGCAATGATAATGAAAAGCATATGTATTATCCTTTTTTTTTTTTTTCCTTCTTTTTCTCTTGGTAGCTATAAGAGTTAGAAATTGAACAGTTAAGCTAACAGGAGGAAGAGGAAGGAAAGCTAATAGTTCATGCCATGTTTCCCATTCTGTAAGTAACAAGGTGTCATTTTCAAGCCATCTTGTCTCTGGTTATCTGAATGCATACACTGAACCGCTGACTTCCTGGGAATTTAACAAGTGAAATCCAAGTTTAAACTGTGACTCTGAGCCCAGTTTCCATATTTTCCCAAGGGTGGGCTGTCAGCTCTTACTCTATATAATACTCTTCACGTTACAAGTGTTGCATTAGACCTAATGCATCTTCTCTGCCTGAAGCCTATCTAATTGGGATTGACTAGAAAGTTCCACATGAAAATCTGTGGTGAACAAATTAGAGGAAAGTTATGTTAAAAACATAATTGCTTAAACTCTATTTTACGTGATTTATTATGGAACATTAAAATGTACCAGGAGACACAACTGTGATCATTGGCTTATCAGTCCTGCACAGGAGCCTCCAGAGTAGGAGTCACAGGGTTGTTGTCCAACCCCTCTGCTCAAGCAGGACCACATAGAACAGGTTTGCACTGAACCATGTCCAGTCGTGTTTTGAGTCCTCCAAGGCTGGAAACTCCACAACCTATCTAAGCAGCCTGTTCCAGTGTTTCAGCATCCTTACAGTAAAAAAACAAACCAAACCAGACCAAACCAAACTAAAACAACTTTACAACTTTTTCTGATATTTAAATAGGATTTCCTGTATTTCTGTTTGTGCCCGTTGTCTGTCCTGTCACTGGGCACCACTGAGAAAAGCCTGCCTCCTTCATTTTTAACATCTCCTGTAAGGTATTTATGCACATTGTTAAGATCCCCCTGAGCCTTCTCTTCTCCGGGCTGAACAGGCCCAGCTCTCTCAGCCTCTCTTTGCATGTCGGATGCTCCAGGCCCTTCACCATCTTCTCTGGACTCTCTCCAGTATGTTCACGTCTTGTGTTGGGAGCCCAGAACTGGATGCAGCTCTTCAGATGTATCTCACTATTGGAAATGCTTCTCCTGATGCAATCCGGGAAGCTGTTGGCCATCCTTGCTGTGAGGGCACGTTGCTGGCTCGTGGTCAAATGGTTGTCCGTCAGAACCCTCGGGTCTTTTTACGCCAAGATGCCTTCAAGCCAGTTGTCCCTAGCTTCTACTTATACATCGGGTTATTCCTCCATAGAGGCAGGACTTTGCATTTGTCCTTGATGAGCTTGATGAAATTCTTCTCAGCTCATTTCTCCAGCCTGTTAATGTCCCTCTGAATGGCAGCACAACTCTAAGTGGCAGTTTCGCAAGGCATCGAACCTGTAACTCCTGCTTAGGTTTTGAGAGCTAAAAGCCTACGTACTTTGCTGGATCTGGTGTCAACTTCCTGCAGTATTTTCTCAAACAGGTTGACAGATTCTTGACTGAGGTAGGTCATTGTTCCAACATTTCTGGTTTGTGGCTACCCAGAAATGAGAGAACACCACTGAGTTTATATTCACCTGGGGGCAAAACATCTCGAAGTTCTTCTATACCTTCTCTTTATTCCCTATTTTAGCCCAAAACTCAGCCACCAGAAGCAAGTGCAATCAAAATACTTCTTTTTTCTCTTTTTAATTAATATAAAGAGGATCAGGTAAGCACCAAAAAAGCCCAGATTCCTCAGTGTGTGCAACATAGAAGGGATCTATCTAATTAAGAAAACAAACCAAACCAAAACTGCTTTTCTCCTCTCAGGGTGACATTTTCTCAGCAAAACATCATGTGGGTTAGAGATACTACCAGTTATCACTACTATGCAATATTTTTGTCCTCCTACCCAATGTTGAGTCTGACAGAGAAAAAAAATGGTTCATGTGGAGAGAGAGACCAATTCCAGTTAAAAAAAAAAAAGCCTGTAGAAGTCAAATGAAAAGGGGGAACAAATTTTCATTTCCATGACAATAGTTGTTTAAAATATACAACCATGTAAAAATGTGGAAATGAATATGAAATACCTAAAATAAATTCGTTGGCCCCATGTAGTTCTCTATGTTAGTTAGTCCTGTGTAGGAAACAAGAGAGTTGGCATATTTATACACTGTGGTAATTATTTATTATCAGCTCAAACCCAAGTTACACTTAAATCAGTTGTCTTGATTTTCTAGGCTCTACTTCGTAATCCTTTCCTTCAAGAATGTCAGGGAACATGGGGCTTAACTGACATTCCTTTAGAAGTGGAGTTCATAGTAGTGTTCGTTATCTGTACTTTAACATCTTTAACAATCATTTTTCAGAGAAATCCGCAAAAGTTGGTCTACCAAAAAGGATTTCCACTGTGCAAAGTTCTTCATGTAGCCTACTGCAGACTTTCATATCTTTTACTTCATTGTCATTGTTTGAGTTCTTAATAATTTATATGTTATTAGAGCAGCTAGTATCTCAGCGCAATTGTAACAATTAATTTACGGTTGATTTAAGTGAATTTACAAAGGGCATCACAAACTCCCATTACTTCCACTTCTGTTTTTTAAACTAGAAGCTAGCAACACTTCAGATTTAAGGCCGATCTTATAAATTGTTCCATGCCGTTACTTTCATAGGTCCTGCTGATCACAATAATGAAGACATGGATACTCAGGAAAAATACATGAAAAGGAAGAATAGATTTCACATAGCTCTACACTTAGCTTGGAACTTGCAGACTTCTGAAGGGAAACCCGTTAATATTTTTCAGACTATAAATGGTAGAGGAACGAAGCTTCTGAAATCCATTTGTATATTTCTAGGAATTTTTGTGATATCTAATGGTGCATGAGATATGCTATTACTCAAAGAAAAACAATATTAAAACAGTACTTGTCTGTGGAAAGAAGTAGAATCACTTTCTGGAAATACAGACATTGTATCATCCTGAATGCAACTTGAGTTCATCCTGTTCTGCTTCTCACTAACTTGCATATTTCTCATGGAAGATTTATGGTTTGAACACATTTACAGGCCAGAAAAGTTAAGTCAGTGTGTTCTATAACACATACCGTATGTGTTTTCAGCCTGATTTCCCAGGAGAACACAGCTTACCTGATCTTCCTGCCTCTGTCCATCCATCTATCATGCCCCAACTACAAGCCCATCTGACAGAAAGGTAAGATATCATTGACAAATAATTTCCTACAAATTTCATGAGAGTCTGTGGCAGGGCAGATGAGATCTAAATTAATGCCCTGCTCTGAGGGAAAGGTTGTAGAGCGAGTCTAACAGCCATTGCCAGCAACCCAGTCAGAACAGATTCTGACAGTGTGTGTTGGCTGATGGGCTGGCACGCGTGCAACTCCAACCCACGCACAGCCCCTTGCCTAGCCATGGGGAAAGGGACACGACCGAGACACAGGCATAGTGTGGGTGTGGGAGGATGGGCCATTCAGAGTCCCCTCTGTGCCCAAAGAGGGAAACCGGAGAAGCTGGGCGATGACCTGAGGGAATGGATGGTGGGTTATCGCAGCAAGGGAATGGAAAGTGCTGGGTTATTGTGGTGAAGAAATCCAGCAATACAGAAAACAAATCCCTACGATGGCATCTGCATTAATTCCACTGGTTCTGAGGCAATTTATTTCCTTGGACTAATAATGGGAATTACTCTTGTGTTTGCTGTTTTAATATGACATTCTTGAGTGTGTCAGGGCAGTAGAAGCAGAATCCAAAACCATTGAGTCTATTAGCATAAACTTTGCTGAAGGACTTGAAATGCTGAGCTTGGAACCAATATTAGATTCAAGCCTCTTGAGGGGAAGTAGAGTCATGTTTGAAAATGTATTTTATACGTGATATTTATTTATTTAGTAACTGTAGTTTCCCAGACACATTTCCTCCAACAGTCACTGTTGAAAAAAAAAAAAAATCAAAATACAAACAACAAAATTACATTTAGTATTTTGCAGAAAAAGAAATTGGAGCAAGATCTGTAGATAGTGTATCATTCTGGAACCTCAGTGACTGCAAAGATTTACTACTCCTATTAACAACAGCAAATGAAGAGTGATTATATTAAGTCAAATAACTTGTATCTCTTCCATCCAGTCATAATTTGAAGTTATCTGAAAATTAAGAGTCTGCTACCAGCCCTGGTAATTTGTTTCTCATTGATTACAAATAATGAATGTCCTTAATTTCTCATTCGTATCTAACAAGCCTGAGCTTACAGCCATTAGTTGTTTTTATGCCTTTTTCTGTTAGGATAAAGAACCTTTTAGGGCTTGTATTTTGTCTCTTCAAAGTACACTGTAATTGTGTCACTTCCATGTTTTCTTTTGATAAACTAAACAGATTGAGTCTGTAACTGCAACTCTCTTGCTCTTAAATAATTTCATGGCCCTCTTTTGACCAGCCTCCAACTTTTCAACATCCTGCAAGCAAACTATAAGCCGCAAACATGGGACCTGTCTCACCAGATATCAAACCTCTAAAAGGTTCCCTTTACAATCACTTTTTGCTAGCAGACAATTCACCTTGACCCAGCTGGCATATCTATTTCTGGATGAGATGAATCTCCTCCAAGCTAGTGCCGACGAACCCCCATCTGTTATTCCAATGTTAAGCTCATGGTGCCGTATATTGAGGTTGAAACTGCATCCTACTACAATTCACAAGTTCTTTGCTTGCATAGCCAAAGACTGCTTTAATCCTTTCTGCTCCAGCACCACTCTGGAATTTCACACTGAATTGTCTATTCACTGTGACCCCTAAATCCTCTTCAGATTTGTGTATCCAGGATTCAGTACCCGGCCCTACGATTTTTTGTAGGTTGATTTATCAAGTTAGTTGCTGCCATCTGAATGGTTTCCAAAAGATTCATCTGTATTGTGGCACTGAGCTACGTAACAGTTATATGTGCCGCTTACAAAACAGATTCAAAACAAACAGAATGCTGCAGCAAAGTTTGGGTGCAAAAGTAGCTAAAGACACGTTATTCCCAGACCTGAGGTAGCACGAGCTCTCCAATATGCCATGCTTTCTCTTTCATTTCCATCATAGCTTCCAACTATTCTGTTCTTTGGATGAAGACTGAGAGAGTTAACCTGCTCATATTGCTGTCTCCATCCAACTCTGGAGTAAAAAATTAATATTTCATTGTAGCTCTATAAACTATTATTTTTAAACAGCTTCTGCAGCTCTTGTGGGAGTTGCCAAAAGCAGAACACTCCCAAGTAGAGGGAAAAGGAGTAGATTTTATCTGCCTACATCTCTTATTACACTTGTGACTCATGTGGTCAAGTGTATACATTATTTCAGTTCCTCATGTTTACTTGAGAGAGTGATGCCTTACAATCATAAAAAAAAAAGGGGGGGGAAAAAATCTCCACTTTCCTACTGCTGTTCCTGTTAAAATACACGCTGTCTCTCTTTATCATAACCTCAGACTAAACCGAAAGCCAGGATCTTGATTCTTTAGTCTGGTATGCTCGTGACCACTGTCAGTCCATATGCACTCATCTGTGGTACAGCTCTTTACCTGGCTTGGGTATAAGAATAGTCAAGGAGTCCTTTAGGCTACACTTCTTAAGAAAGTAAGTAGATACCTTTGCCCAAAGTTACGTGCTTTTCTTCGTTGTAGTGTGTAAAGAAGAGAAGGCTGTAAAACCAAGTCATCAGAACAGTATTCAAAAACATTCAGTGTATACATATCATAAACATAGGTGTATATTCCTGCTTCTCATCAATCCAGTTGGTCACAAAGGTTTGTCCTTATTTACCTGCAATCTGTACCAAGGCAAGTTGTAGTACTTGTTACATACAAGTATAGTAAAACCAGGTACGCCTGGTAAACACAGGCAGGCACCCACTTGTGTTGTGGGGCACTGATAAAAATTATCTCATTGTCTTCAACTGACAGATGTACTCTGCTGCAGAAGAAACCTCAGCGAGACTGAAAACATGCATGAGATCTGGGAAGGTGAGAGTCCAACTTTGCTGATGTTTGAAAAACATACAAATTCATCAGACCTGAAATAAGGCTGTATTATGAAGTATTTTGGTCTTAAGCACGTGGTAGCACTTGTTTAACAGCAAGTCCGTCAGCCTTTTTAGTATGAAACTATAAACACTTGATAAAACAAGCCCTAGGATCTCAAACAGTGTACACAGTGTCGAGCTGGCAACCCTGGCGAGTTTTTCTCCTGTTGGGACAGAAAGTAAATGAAAGACTGCAATTTTTTCCCCTTCTTGAATCACTCTGAAAGCAGTTGTCTGTCTATAAAAGAAGAATGGGGACATTTAATTTGTTTCTTTATGACAAGCAAATAAATCCTTAAAATTGCCAAATTTTTTTAAAGTATACATAAAGATAACCGTGGTACTGTAGCTTAAATGAATCGTTTGCAACATGCTTTTTTTGCCTATACAGTTTTTCTCTTTTATTTAATATTCTTAAATGCTTTAAAACAACTTTTTTTTTTCTCTCTCTCCTTGAGATATTCTTTGGTTTCTGAAAAAAATGTCATTTCAAAGTGACAACTCCTTGCCTGCTGTGGCTCTCCTCAAGGTGTTCATCTCCCCTCCTGCTCCACACCACGTTGCTGCCCAGTGCCCAAGGTACCCTTGGGCCTTAGCCCTGGTAATGCCAGCACTAGATGTAATAGTACATGTGCAACATTTGCATCTGACTAGCACTCTCCCATCAGCACTATTAACATCACAAACAGGAACAACCAGTAGGGATTTTGGGCAGGTCCTGATGAAAAATATGTAGTTCTAGGGAAAAAAGCATGGCAAAAATCCTCCTCTGTCATCTTCACCTTTGACGGTGGCTGTACTAGAGATCGTTCCCATGACAGACGATCATCTGGGACTTCACCACTGCTTTTTCATGACTGAGCACTGGGGAGAGTTTTTCCTGCTCCTTTTTGTCTCTTCTGTTTTTCAGTTTTCCCAGAACTTAATTTGTACTTTCAAAATCAACATATCCCATCAGCTACTGATGCCACTAATGAGCCATTGTGCGCGTGGACCAGCCTCAGCATCCTCTGTGCAGCTGTCTCTCCCAATATCCTGTTTTTCACAGCAGACGTTAGTGAATGCCAAGAGAAGGATGGAACAACAAGATAAGCCCACAGAAATATTTCCCCAGAACACCTTCCTAGGCCCAGTAATTTGTGGTTTAGGAACTTCCCTAAGCCAGAAATTCTCGAGTGAAATGTTTGTAATTAGGGTTCCTTGTTGGACTTTTCTGACATGAATTTCTCGCATTGATTTTTAGACCCATGCAACCTTTCAGCACCTTTGGCAAGGATTTTCACATCCCTCTGCACTGTGTGTATGACTCCCTTTTGATTCGTTTGAACCTGCAATTTTTTGGCTCCACCTGGTGCCCCTCGTTCTTGTATTAGAAGGGACCATGAACAACAGTTTTGAGCCTTATCCACACCACTCCGTGCTCAGCAGGGTTTCTTGGCTGTTTCTTTTCCAGGCTGCAAAGCCCCAGCCATGCAAGGCTGGAGGTGCATGGCTCGTGGAAAAGGAGGAAGAGGAGCAGGAGAGTTCTGCTCAAGTCACACCATTCATGGCCACGTTTCTGAAGGGCTGGGAGATTCTACAAACACAACAAGGTTCATCATTTTAGGCTAGGATTTTAAATATGAAGTCTACCCTAAGACAGTGCAAGACCATACAAATTACATGATGCACACCGCTATGCACAGGACGGTGAGTAGATGTACGTGGACATTCACGGGAATGCACATGCCATGGTGAAAATGTTCATTGTCTTCTTTCCTAAGAAACCTGTAGTTCAAATAGTTCTTTCAGCTGAATTTTCCAAGAATAAAGAACAAAGCCCTAGAAACTAGGTTTGGTTAGCAAAGACTTCTATAAGTTGCTTCCAACTCAGAGGATCAATCAGCTAAAATTCAGAGTACAAACAGTATTCTTCCAAATACATAAATTGCTCACGTCTGACTTGTAAGACAGGTATGATATCAAGAGCACTGGTGTGAGCATCTGTACGTGTAAATTCTTGACATGTATCTGTAAATTAGACGATGTACACAGAAGTACGTCACTTGGATGAGGCAACCTTTCCCAGATAGGAATGGAAGATTGCCTGTGTCAGAAGACTGCCACTTGCACATGGCTCCCAATTGAAAGTTGGTTTACATTTTCATTTGTAGTCACGTAAAGCACTCTAAACAAGCCAAGCACTCCAGCAAGAGAGAAAATCTTTGCCTTTGAAAAAGAAAGTTTTTTAAAATTAATGATATATATACTGTAAACTGTAATTTTTGTTTTGGCATAGTGGCTGAACAATAAAAGGTGATTCACTTAGATAATAACATCTCATAAATGCAAGTTTTTTTCTTCTAATTTGGCTTTTGTTGGTTTAAGCCTGCTTTGCAGCTACCCTTAAATCTATATTTTCTGGTTTAATTAACAAAAGAAATAATATAGCAACTTCTACATCATGGAATGGAAATTAGTTTTGCAAACTGCAGTTATAAGTAGTTTTGTTAAGTTTGTGCCACATCTCATGAATAAAAATAGCACACCCTGCATACTGAGCTGTGCAAACTGGCAAAAGGGCAGAAATAGGCAAAAGAACATTTACTGTCATTTATTCTTGTCAAAGCAAAATTGAATAAAGCCTCATCCAAAGAATGCCAACAGATACTCAGCATCCTATGGCTCTCAGAACCAGGCCCGTAACACTTTTGCCAAGTTGACAGATATTTTAATCAAGGGGATTCACACACTGGTGAGTAGCTGAATATGAACACTCTCTCAGTCTCAGTTGTGCAGTAAACAGATCCCAGGAGTATGGATGTATCTAAAGATTAGTGTACTAAGCAGATCACACAAGCAACAAGAAAATGGAAAGTATTTGATTAAGATATGCAGCACTGACTTTTGCTACGTGATGGATAATGGACTAATGCTTCCATGTCCACTCACCTCCTACACTATTTCAGATCTTCATTTGTCCCCAGTTCTCAATCTGAACTATGTATCCAGGCCTCCAAAGAAGACATCTCATCCTACATGTCTTAACTGGCATGCAAACCAGCAAGCACCAAGCTACAAATTACCCTGTTCTTTGGCATCACCTTCGTGAACTTCCCAAATGCAGACAGACAGCTGGAGGATAGATGGCAAAACTGAAAGTGTGTCTCAGTGTGACAGCCATCGCTCAGGTAAGAGGTTTCTGTCTGGAAAGAGCAGCCAGTGGTCACAAGCACCCTTTCTTTTCCTTCCTAGGGGCGGTGAGTGTGTAGTGCTGTTCATGGACTCTCTGCTGTGCGGAGAAAGGCCCAAGTTTTTGTGCTTTCAAAAAATGGAGGTTACAGTGGTTTGAGAACCACAGTACAGAAAACAGAAAAGCCATCACAAAAAACCAGGAGCCAACAGTTTATATGAGCAATTGCCTAAGTCACTGAGATACTATTTGTATGCATTTCTAATGCACTCATTGCCCTAACAGCACCAAAACAATTTTTCTTCCTTTCTTTTTACTGTTACAGTAGTAATTTATTTAAAACAGGAGCTACATCAGCAAATTTCTTATGAGATATTACCCCTGCTTACAAATGTTATCTATTTGAGCAAGCAAGATCTGCTGTAATTTAGAAAAGATTGATCTTCAGAGGATCACAGCTCCAACTACAACATCACTACATACAGAAAAACACAACCCAGCTATTTTCTGTGATGAGAAGCTGTACCCTATGGCAGACGAACTCAACACGCATTGACTGGAACTCCAGAGTAAACATTTTCTATGGTTTCCACCAGGATGAACGTTTCGAACCAGTACTGCATGTCCAGACCACCTCTTGCTGACTTTGTGCAGGAAACATATTTTCCTACCAAGCTGGGATATGTGCCTAGTCAGAAAGCAAGAATGTACTTTGTCTTTAAAATATAGCTGAGCTAGGGGGAGGATTCCAGTGCTGTCTTGCACACCATTCCCACAGTTACCTAGGGAAATCAGGCTTAGCTTAAAATATCGTAAAAGCAGTCCACAACTGATCATTAAAATACACTCAGAGAGAAAGAGTGGGAAGGCATTTCAAGTGAGTTGCCTTACAAGTCTCTCCTCTGCTCAGTCTACTCAGCATTTTCATTTACGTAGAGCTGTAGATGGTTAATGACAAGCTATAGGAGTGGCAAAAGCTGTGGACGGTCAGACCAAATTTTAAAATGATCTGGTGATGTAGCTGTCCAAAATCAACAAGATTAATTTAGCCTGTCTTTGCCTCAAATGCAATGCGAAGGCTTTATTCCTGACAAGCTATTACAGAACAAATCAATGGGGATAACAATCAGTGAGACAGCTGTGTGTTGGTGAAAGAGCCGGCTTTATAGGGGTCACAAAACTGGTACGGACGCAGCAATCTAGCATTGCAGAAGGAAGACAACTTTCGTTTTGGGAAGTGTTACAGAAATGGGGTGTGCATTAAGACAGAAAATATATTTCTTCTGTCATGCAGAGTGCTGGTAAAGTGTTACCTGGAGCACTGCATCCAGACCTGGATTCTGCACTTGAAGGTAAGCGTAGAAAATACAAGGAAATTTGAGAAGTAAGAGCAGTAAGAAGTCTGGAAAAAAATATATACAGACAAAAAAAAAATCAAAAAGATTAGGGTTATTCAGCTTGGAAAGTGAGGACTGAGAAAGAAATTGAAATCTTCCGTTGTCATAAAGATTGCTATAAGTTGCTCTTTCTAACTTTACTGTATCTAGGGCAGGTACCAGGGAAGACTTCTTAGTCATGAGGGTAGAAAGAGGGTAGTGTGGTGACCCTGGGAGATTTTGAAATCTCCATCAGTGCAGGATGCTCAGATTATGTCAGTATTACCAACTCAGCAATACCGGAACATAGACCTGGACACTCAGTCACTCTCCCTGCAAAAGCATCAGTTGTTCTGGGTCTGTCAGCACCCCCCAAACAGTTCCCACGTGTTCACAGGCCAGCAGTTCACATGGGCCAGGGACCACTCCCAACAGACAGGCTCAGTGGGAGCATCCGTCAGAGCAGGGTAGGAGAGCTTCAAAGGATATTTCACTGGGCCAGTTGGTCTCAGGATCAGAGAACTGTGCCAGGCACGTTTAATTTATTAGTGCTGCAGTCCTCTAGTAAAAGTCTGTAGGAAGGTAAACCCACCTCCACAGCAGGAGGGGTTAGGAGATATTGTAATGCCGTATCAAGCTCTACATGCTTGCAGCCCAGTCTTACATTTACTAATGACCTTTGCTGGAATATGCAGAAAACCTTGGGTTACAGTACAATCCAAATGAAATCCATTCTCCAGGATCCTTGCGAAGAGGCAGTGAGGCTGACCTTAAAACAAACAACACAAACTGAAAAAAAAAAGCTTTTTTTCCACTTCCCTGAGTGGTTTGTCTTGTAGATAACTCAGTAGAAACAGAAAAAGCAGTCTAATATAAATCAAGTCCAACATCTCAGCTGGAGATAAACAACTTCATCAACTAGAAGATGCAGAACTCAATTTATTGTTATATGGCATCGGAGGAACAAGCATTAGCAAACAGTGCAAGTGTATTGCCCTTCCATCATTTAGGAAGTCAGAGGGGGCTGGAGGCTCCACTCTGCAGCATGGCTCTCAAACAGCTTCTCTGCACCAGCTGTGTGCCTAACTTTATCACACTTTGCAAACAAAGAAAACGTCTACAACACAGTCACTGCTCCAACTGTGCTGTGATTGATAGCAGCTTAGCTGCAGTAGCAAGATGTTCAGCATGGGCTATGGGTTCTCCCGAAATGGGCGGCTTGCTCAGTCTGCATAGGCACAGTGTTGCCCCAGCTGGATTCCTGCTCTTGTGCGAGGCAGTTAACCTAATCATGGCTCAAATAGGTCTTTACTGCAACTGCAGCATAGATACAACCAAAGAAGTATCCCAAATGGTAAGCTAAGCCACTGGAAAACAGCTTTTGTGATTCCTACAGGGCTTTGTTCATGAAGGCTCCACATCAAAAGGCACCTTGCATATATACACTGGGAAATATTTCAGCGTGAAGCCAAGGTTTCATTGGAATATACTCCTTGACACCACCGCCCTTCCTGCACACACCAAAGTCCTACTTCATTTCTCCCATCACATCTTGGCATCCTATTTTTTTGGGAGAGAGTGAAAAGAATGAGAGCATATAGCCACTCAGGTGTCAGGAAGGTGTTACTAGGTGATGCAGAAAGTGGAGGATAGGGTTACGAATCTGTCCACTGATAATGAGAAAAAAAAAATAATTCTTCAACTTGCTGTGAGAAAAAAAGCAGAATGCTGAGTGGCAAGGGCCAGCCCATCAAAATGCAGGAGTTTTGTGGAAAGTGAATATTTTCCTGCTGTGAAATTCCCTTCGCTGCTCCTTTCCATATTCATAGTCAGGCTCAGTTCAGGCATGTTCAATTAAGATATCTAGTTTGATAAAAAAGTACAGATGAAGACACTAGCTTTAGTGGAGGAAAAAACATATGATGAAGAGCCCAAATTGTTGAAATCTGGCAGTAGAAGGAGAGTAATAAAGACAGTTCAGTAAAATGCATTTTCTGAACCCAGAATAAAGTTTAAAAATAAATTTGAGTTACTTGGAGCAAGGTAGCTTTAAAATAAATCTAAGTATTCAGAGCTGCTTGTGAGGAGGAAGGTGACTTTGAGGAATGCTTGAAGGACCTCACCCACTGTCAAACTTCAGTCTATTCCCTTGCAATCCCACACCATTTTGTCTAAGTCACCTGAGAGAAAAAAACTGGTGGGTGTATAATTTTTTTTCCTGGTCCTCCTGGGTGGTCTGCTGCATAGCTTGAAATTTGTGTTTTTTGTAGCAAACAATGAAAGAAATTGATTCCCTCGAGCCCCAGCATATAGGAAGAACGGTCTGTACACTGCAGGACTGTAAGTCACCTCTGAGTCATCAGATCCAGACCCCTGCTATCTCCAGCAATCGCACCACATAAACCAATTCATAAATCTATCTTCTTCCATATTAAAAATAAGCTCTATTCTGAAGGATGGAAATTTTTTTCAAACTCGCAACTTAAATTTATTCACAGACAGCTGTACCCTTCGGTTTCATGTCGTGGAGACCCTTTATCTGAGCTCTTCACTCTATAGAACACTAACCCCCAGCCCCAGGCTGCACAAACCCAGCCTTTCTAGCCCCATCAGAACTCTATTTTGCCAGAGTGAGGAAACCAAGGTCTTTCCAGTCTCCCCCAAGATGACAGAAAGTCTCTGACCTTGCTCTGCACTCACAGAAGCTGGAATCCACTTTTTTGGGTTTTTTTATGCTGGGTGTTTTTTTTATGCTGGGTGACCAGAGTTGCAACCGTTTTTCAAGAGAGACTTTAACAGTACTTTGTACAACGAGTTAATACTTGGTTATCTGCAGTAGAAATATCTAATCTGGTAGGTTTTAGCCTTGTATTTTGTTTGTTCATGACAGCATCTCTTTGAGCAGGATTGACCACTGCATGCACGTTTCTTCTTCTCTCGTTTCCTAATGGTCCATCTCAGGTTTATAATAGTAGTTATGTCTATTAATTCCTGTGAAATTTTCTCCCACTTCTGTAATTCCAATCTAAAATTTCAGCCAAGTTCTTTTATTTTATATTCAAATCCTCATTTTCAGGGCTGGTGCTACTAACTTTTTCATTAGCAGCAGTTTTCATTACCACATGGTTTCCTTCTCCCATTGAATTCATAGATAAAAACACTAAATACTCAATCATATACGGTGTATTTTTAAATCCAAGAAACAATATTGCTTTTTCATGTTTAAAACCAGATATCCTAGATAGTTACAGTACAATCCATCATACCTTAAACTGTCTTATTCTATTTTTCACTTGCCCCATATCTGATTATTTTAATAAATATCTTGCTTTCTGATAGAGGCAGGGTTTGTGAATGTCAGCAGCACGTAAACATTCATATTGAAGAAAAAATAAGGAAGCTCAGTAACTTCATAAAACCTTCTACCCTAGATTGATTGGGGGATATTTTTAGCCTGCTACACTGACTTGTTCAGTAGCAACAGAGTTACTGTTTTATTAGGGTTTTATTTATAAATGTAGGACCAATTATAGCCTTTATCATAAGCAAGCTACTATCTTAATTAAAAATGAGCTGAAGCTTGCTTATGGTCTGAGCTTTGCTTTTATGCCTGAGGTTAGGTCCCTAGACCCATACTTAGATCCCTAAATAAGTGTGGCCTGAAGCACTGTGTAACTCTAGCTGCTGTTGATTTGACTGCAGGTCCAAGTTATTAGGTTTCCTGTCCTTCCACAGGACAGGAAAATTTCATTTTGATGAGAGCTGAAGATCGCCGGTGTTTCCATGCTCCGTGGCTCCTTGCAAAACATTTTATCTCTCTTTGCTTTTCATTCTCTCTTGGAGATGGGTTAGGCGAGAGGGTGATGGTGTTTTGATGCCCAGTGCTGTGACAACCGGCAAACAGCTGTGGGCTGTTCTGAGGCTGGATAACTCATGTCCACTGAACAGAAAAAGGCTATAGACAGCACATCGCACTCAAAATTAAATCTCTATTGGCAGACCGCAAACTGGTGCAGAATGAGAAACACCAAAGTGCCTGCTCATGGCTCTGCCTTCTCTAAGGTCATAAAGGTTTGCCTGATTATTTTGGATTAGTTTCAGTTCAGTGTTTAACATCTCTGAGAGCTCTGCGTTTTGAAAACTTCCCTGCCCTGTCCCCAGAAAAACCTCCGAGACATCTTTTGTCAAGCAGGACTGCAAACATGGAGACCTCATCCCATAAGATTAGCTTCCAGTCAAACCAGAAGCTACCCTGGGATTTCTGAGCTAACGAGAAGCCTCTATGAGTTTCTTGTGCTAATTTGCTCCTTCTGTTTTGAGCAGCATTTTAATATTGAGCTCAGCCAGAGCCAGGTGGGTGGTGGGAATGGCAACATGCTCTTTCTGCTCTTTGCTTCAAGGTGCCCTGAATCTGCTGACTAAAATTTTCCTTTTGAGGTACTTTAGGTTTCACGTTAAAGTAGAAGAAGAAAAGTTTAGGAGCACGTAGAAAGTAAAAGCGTCAGCAGAAATCAATGGACTGAATTTGGAAGTAAATTTTATATCAGGTATTTTGTACGTCACTAAAGAGGTGTCCAGAGCCAGGTGAAGTAAAAACGGAAAACAGCATGAATGGTAGGAAAGGGAAGAAAGGCTGGAAGAGATACAGAGTGAAGCCCTGGAAGTTTAATGCTTTTCATTATGAAGAGACACTTGACTCCCAAATGAAGTGTTTCCACAGCTATAACCCAAATACACCTTTATCCTCCTCATCTTTGTGAGATTAAGCTACAAACCATGAGCAACCAGACCCCAAGACAGTTGGAATCCCCCTGCGATGCACTGGAATAAAATCTGTCAAACAGTTTTGGAGATAAATACCAGAAACAGTGCATCTGATGCAGCATGGTGACACTGCAAGTGGTGTGCGCATTGTGACAGCCGATACAAGGAGCAAGGACTGTCCCCAGGCACTCATTAACTCAGGAGAACTCTGAGAAATGGAAAAGTCTGAACACCTTAGGGAGCTGTGCATTGCAGCCAGATGAAGGACAGAAGGAAACGAAAGGCAAAAAAACCTTCCACGCCATCTCAACATGGTTGTCCTGCACAGGCTGGGCTGAGTGCACCACTTTTAAGCCTCAGCATTAAAAAAAAGAACAAGGGGAGGAAGGTTGTATTTCTCAGCAAAAAGGGCAGCACAGAAATTAGAAGCTAACAAGAAGACTCTCTGCAGTGTGGTTTGAAATATATTTTTCAGCATCTAGCATGTCCAAATGTTGACGATCTATTGTCAGTGATGGGCAGCTTTCTCAAGTTGTGCTGCTCAGAGCCCAACTTTTACTGGTAGATCTCACCTCTGCTGTTTTCAGCGATGTCTGCATTGGGACAAATCAAAAGTTCTGCAGAGAAGCATTATTTTAGCTTTCTGCTACTCTCACATAAATATCCTTTTTCATTTTCAATTACAAAATAAATAGTTTTATGAATATTTTAACCAAAACTAGCTTTAGAAAAGAGGGAAATGTGTATACACACACACACACACACACACACACAAAGACAAGTATGTTTATATTTTGCTTGCCTTAGTTTGGGGTTTTCAGTCTTGCGTATTAGGATATGCTATGGCTGATTAATAGACTAAAACTCAGAATATTGAACAGAAATAATTCTGTCTGTATGTCCAAGGTATGAGCCTGTAAACTTAATTACAGAAACAATGCAGGTGTATACAAGCAGTAAAAGACTAACAAAGCAATAACATGCTGGAAAGCCCAAAATTTATCCAGCAAATCATGACATCAGACTTGGTCAGTGTGCGTATCTGTGTACCACATCTTGTTCACCTTTATTCATGCTGAATTTATGACTGCTTGCTTAGGGAGTAATGCAAACGCCAAGTGAATTAGCACACCAGGATTCTACCATATGATTCTGTGGTGTTATAAGAAATCGAACAGCAAAACCACCCTACCTGGTGCTTTTTTTTTTTTTTTTTCCCCCAGCTTCTCCCTGGTCTACCAATCTGTGAACTGCAATGCCATGTATTCGTTGCTGCTACAATGCCTTCTTGGATGACTTCCTGCTGCCGGGGCCACAACATGTCCCATTCTGCAATCCCTTTGCTTTCAGGTCAGAGCTGATGGGCTACTGCTGCCTCTGAAAAGCAAAGTACATGCATCTCATGTGCTGTCGCTTCTCTTCCCACCTTCCCATTGCCTGTGGGGCTGGGCAAGGGCTAGAGTTTGCCTGGGCACTGGTGGAGCACCACCACAGGAGACCTCAGTCTTCGCTGAGCCTCTACGTGCTGCCATAATACAAATACTGGCAAGTGGTATTCTCGAAAGCTGTGCTAACAGCTCTGGTTCCTTCACCAGCTAGTTAGGCTTGATACTTTGCTATAAAACAAGCACATCATTTATGTATGCTATACAGTACACAGAACTATAAAAAACACACTGATTACTGGGCAGGGCTGGGGTTCACTGTTTCAGCAGGCAAGTAGGATCCCATCCAGGATTAAAACTCAGCAAAGAGTGTGAAATAGAAGTCACATAGCCATGTGTCACCCTACAGGAGAGATTTGGACACGAGAGCAACTAAGATGTATCAGGAGCTTATAATAAATATTTATATAGCATTGCAGAAATAGCAGGTAGCTTACGATGAGCAAAGTGTGCCAAATAGGAGCCTCTGAAAAGTTTAACCTCCAAATGCATAAACCAGAACAACACGAACTCTGGAGCTGAGACACTGCACCTGTCTCCCTGAAGCTGAAGTTAGCACATCAGGCAGGATAAGTCCATGTATTAGAATCTCATGTGTATGCTAGGAAAGAATTGGATTTACCATATCAGTGCTTTGCCTAGAACCTGCTGAGAAGCCAGGCTTTGGATCCAGAGCACCAAGACAGGAACCAGATCAACTTCATAAAGAGATGGGTTTGCATTTATTTTTGTTCAGCATTTTCCAGGTGAAGATTTAATGCAGATTCATATAAAAGGAGACACAAAGAAAAAAACCATCTCTGAACTGTGCTGGAGATTTACCGCTCCTTCAATCATTTCTCTTCTGTCCCTAGGTAAACTGAATTTAATGCTTCCTCCCAAGCAAGACAATTTGTTATAAAGACATTAAGAGTCTAAATAAATAACCTTTTTTTCTTTTTTAAAGAAGGAAGATTATAAAAAATATTCTGTCAGAAAAAGCAGAAATGCTATCAAACCTAGCAATTCATCAGCACGCTGGTGTGGTTAAAGGAACCAAGTCCAAGAAGCAGATACTTTGGAAAAACACAGGTAATGGCACCCAGGAACTGGTTTTCCTTTATGGTTTTATGGCATAACATAGCAGGCACCTCCCAAACTAAGTAAAAAAGCTGCAGAGATTTTGTTGATAGGAGTTTTTATAGGTTTTAAAGCTGAGTGTGGCTCACCGATGAGTCTGGGGGGTTTAGGTGTTTGGGGTTTTTTTAACACACAAAATTTAGCTCAGTTTATCTATGCATTTCCCTGGTTTTTACCTGTTCTATCTGCAGAGTGATAAAAATCAGCTTTTTTGTGTATGCCGTCAGTATGTTCAAGTGTGATACACTGCTGTGCTACTGCCCTAAGATAATGCGCTGCTAACTGGGTGCCTCTGTCTCACTGTCATACTTCATTACTCACCAGAAACAGAATCACCCAAGCCGAAGCAACTGTACCTAATAGTAAATTTGTCTGTATTCTTGTATAATTTCAATATCATACAACCAGTTTTTCATAACCTCCTTGCACTACTGCAAAGGGCTGTTTACTGGTTTGTTAAATGTATTCTAGAGCCTTAGAGGAAATAACACTAAGTACTTTAAATAGCAGTTGGGTCATAATGCCCCAGAGAAGATACCTTTGCATTACAGACATGTACCTTTTTTCAGTTAAATTAGTTTGGCTGTTATATTTTCTCTATGCTAGGTACACCTTTCCCATCACTTTGTCTGCATGGTGAGTAGATGTGACACTATCCAGCTTCTCCACCTCAGGTACGTCTAGGCTTCACCATGAGGTAAACTATGAGAATATCCAAGTGGAAAAGCTGGGTAATTCATCCATTTGCTCACCAGGGAGAGTCTGTGGTGCAGTGTGCACAGTGTGGTGTTTCCACACCAATTCAGCGAGTGGTCATTTCATTTAGTCACATTCATTAGAAACTCCTTAGACCGTGCTCATTTCTTTACAAGACTTGGCTCAAGTATTTGCAAGTAATGAAGGTACTTTTCTTAGGCCATGGGTGGGATCTATCGCCCTTAGGTCTCAAAAAGTTACTTGTCAAACTCTCAGCTATTTACCCTGCCTCCCATTACAGCCAGTCAGGAGAAGCAGGTATATCCAGGGAGAAATTAATCTCATGTGGAGGTAGGTAGTTAAAGTAGGTCAGAGAGATTGCATGTGTGGGTTGCTCTCCAACGAATATAGTTGAAGCCTAGAGCAATCAGTGAGGAATTAGACAACTAAACCTTAAATATCTGTACTGAGATGGAAATAAACTCGCCCAATATTTCTCTGTCAGCGATAAATAGCTGCTACAAGGAAAGTTGTGCTCTTGGTCATAGTTTCATGACTTGGCTTGTAAAACATGCCCTGCTCCAGGGTCTCCTGTCTCCCCAGACACTCCTCAGAGTGTTATGGTGTGTAAGTAGGTCAGCACTCTTGTTAACATTATACCACTCCAGTGATAAACCTTTTGTTTCTGCAGAAACAATGTCTAAATGCTACTTCTCTAGCACCTGTTTGGCTGTGATAGCACGAGCGTGGTTTGCGCTATAATATTTGTCCTTTTTAAATAGCTCCATTAATTTATTCCCTGTGCAGGAAACCTTTGTACAGATTCACTGCTGGAAGAAAATAATAGTTGTGTAGAGGACAAATGGTCCTAAAAGGGCAGCTTGTTTCCATCTACACTCTGTCTGCAGTACCTGTACTTCTTTTCTGTTTTATAACATGAGCGTTATATAAAGTAAGCGTAAACTGTGAGGATTAATGGGACTTTTTGGTGTTGTTTTTATAATATTTTTCCAAATGAAACTCTGTTTTTTTGCTTGGTAAATTAATTTAAGTAGAAGAGTGAGACAGAAACAATTGGGAGTCTCAAAGGATCAACATATAAGAGACAAATAATTTTACACAGGTTTCTATATCTAACTGCTCCGTATGTTTGGATACAGTGATCTTAATTATGGTTTTGTCTTTATTGCCCACCCTTAGTTGAAGACAATGGTAAATGACGTTATTGTAGCCAAGTAAGAGAACTTGGTTACTACAATAATGGTGCTCTGCTCAACATTTTTCAGGATATAAAGCAGAAATACGTTGCACATCTACTAAAAAAAATGATATTGTAATTATTTATCTGTCTTATTTTCACTATACAGTACATTGAAAGATCAGCTACATTTTCTTCTTTGAAAAATAAATTGAGAACAGGTATGTTTATTACCCACAACTTGAAACTTCTTTCAAATATGTCAGTCAGAGTTACATAAGTCAATTATTTATGGCAATATTTGTGAAAAAAAATACAGATTTATTTGTATTAGTGAGCTCTGTATATGATGCAAAAATTATTTTAGTCTAATGCATTTTCATATATGTCTACCCTGAGAATTATATGTGGTTTTATGTCTCTGTTTAATCATGGTGTACAAGTGGTCATGGTCAGTTAATGCTTGTATAGCACTTGGAATATATCAGTTGATACGTATTTGATTACTATTTTATTAAAATAATATTAAATATATTGTTAAAAGTTCCTTGGATCAGCACTTACTGCGTTACTGTGGATTTCTGAACTGATCTAAAAAAAAATAAAGGCACCTCTGGTCAACTGAATAGAAACCAGAGCTATAGCAGTTACATTTTTATTTTTTGCCATTTGTGAAAACCTCTCTTTCAGCGCCTGAAGGCAATATGTACCACTGAAGAAAAAGTAAATCTTACATCTAAAATGCTTAAACAGATTAATGAAACAAAACAAGAAATTATTACAAAAATAAAGGACCTCGTTCATAGCTATCTTTCCCTCAATCACCGTTCATAGATCTGTTAATCTTTGTATTTGTCTAAGTTAGACTGAGAGATCTTTAACACAGTAAACAAATTGCTTTTATGTTTTATAAATTCCTGCTGTACTGATTTACATAATATGACAGTGTGCAGTTTTTCATTGTGGTCTTTGGTTTGATCTTGGCCAAGTGAGTAGTTCAAGTCATTTTGAAAAGTTAAATTTTCACGAACAGTGTTTTTCCTGAGTTAATGGCGAGGGAGCACAGTTTGCTGTCTGCGGTGCAACAGGACCAGCTGGCCATTTTCTCTTATATAAAGTGACTTGTGGGCACATGGCAGACACAAAGGCTGCGCACAGCAGTTATCACCAGTTCCCTGCTGTGTGTCACTATACACTTCTAGATTTTGCTCAATCAACACTACTCCCTCAGGTGGTTGTTTTTTAAGCTCAGTTTTGAAAAGCCTGTGTGGATCTGGCAAAATTCGGTAGCCTTAGCTAACTTGGCATCTTGAGCACCTTTAACTGAAAGTGTGAAGCAAGATGTGACTTCTTTATTTTTAAATACTGAGTATATTAATTTAAAGTTATTAATTTAAAGACAAAGAATATGTTAACATTTTCTTGTCTCATGACATCAGTTGCAGTATCTCAGTAAGATAAATATTAAAATATATTTGAAGAGTTTCTCTAGAGTTTTCTGAGAATTTGGATATGGGTCAAAACCTAGTACACCATGTTGTACATTATGTTAGACAGCAGCTAAGTAGCACATTAACAAGACTGGGTAAGATTTGGTTTTCAGTGATAACTTTATATCTCCAAGGACATGTTACAGTAATACAGATATGAAGGAGACCAGATGTTCACCTGACCCTTATAGACCCAGGAAGTACTCCTCAGAGAAATGCAGCTGGTAAGTATTATTTTATAATAAGGATTAATTTGGACCGAAGTATTTTTCCCATATATCACTCTTTTTAAAATGAAAAAGTCTGAAATTGTTGAAATGATTTATCATGCAAAAGGCAATATGGCTTTTATGTTGTTTCATTTACTGTGTTTCTCAGGCACAAAAAAGACTTAGGTTTAAAAGATTGTCTTGAGATATACATCACAACCTCTTTTGAAATTAATGAGTGCACTTTTTTTCGTGCCCATGAAATTCAGGCTAGATACTGGAGTGCCTGGACTTCAGTGGAAAGAGAGGATCAATGGTTACTTTCTTCGCTCTAATATTGTATGTTCATATCTTGCAAAGATACCTCCACAGGGCAGGACTGGGATTATGTGTCAACAGCCAGAGCAGGGGGATTGCAAATAGACCCTGAACAGGCGTATAATTACAGGCAAGCTGTATCTTTGACCTCTCTGCTTCACTCCACATCTAAATTTCAAGGCTCCGGTCATCAGAGCAGAAGCCTGGGACCCCCAGCCTGTCAGGAACACTATTAAGCAACTTGTCTCCACCATGGTCCAACCTATGGCCAGGCTCTCTCTGGTAGTGTTTCCCTGTGGCTCTGACAAACTGTGGCTCTCCTACCCTCTCCCTGTGTTGAGATAAGCCATGTGTTCTTTTCCATAGCATCAAAAGTCTGTTTACGGGACACCTTTTTTTAAATACTTAACAACTGTTGATAGCTACTGAGATTAAAACAGGAAAACCGAAGCTAAGGCTGTTGTAAGATTTTCTTGGCAATATAATACCCAAATTCATGGATAGACATCCCAAAGTTCTCCACACATAAAACCATCCATAACATTGTTCTAACAATACTCACAGTTCGCAGTACCCACCTTCTAGAGAAATACTTATTTCAGTAAAGCCTTATTATTATTGTCTAAATAAATTCTCTACAGCAGAAAAGTTTTTCAGATCTCTTCTGCACATTGTCTTTAAATCATCCAGACCTTCCTTCACCTTCCCAGTCTGATCTTAAACTTAAAATGATTGATGGTGTTGTTCTGATGACAAATGCTACGGTAATGAGCCAGAGCATGGAAATTTTTCAAGTTGAAAACCAGAAAAGAATCATTAGATCCCTGATAAATCAATGATTTGAACAAAAACAGAGTCATGAATGAAAAGTAAAACAAAAGAGAGTCTGTTAATCTTAGTGACTGACAGAAGAAGTAGGATATAGGTACAAACTATGTATTATTAATTTCTTTCTTATTTTGTTATCTTGTAAGCATGTAGTGCGCTTAAACAATGTGTCATTATCTTTCAGTGGCATATTGTAGCAAACTATCATGCAGGAGAGGAATCCGTCAGCGAATAGGAGATAGGAAATAGAAATTAGTGAATATATTCTTAATGTTTCAAATCAAATGTGATAGCAAACTCATGTCAGTAACAGACCTGACCAAATATGGATATTTGTTTTTATTTGAAGCAGCTGTTGTCCAGCTTGACCATCATTCTTACTTGTGAGCATTCACAAAAGCAAGTGTTTGAACAAATATTTGGAGTATGGCTGATCTTCGTACAAATACTCTTCACTCATGAGCAACATTGATGTTAGTTATTACCTATGCAACATCTATACTTCTGTTTAAACTGCTCTGGTTCCCTGCCTGGGGGGCAAAAGCAGATTCTGGATGATACAAGTGATCAGAGATGATGGTGGAGATCAAAAAGCACCAATATTCTCAGTTGTGGATGAACCACGTTTTTGTACAGAGACTGTGTCACCAACCATGTGTCTCCTTTAGGGAAAGGGGCACAAGGAGTATTTCCTGCAAATGGAAATAGAATTATATTTTTCTATCCGTCATAAAACCTGTAATATAGAGTTAGGTTAATAAAATGAAGGACAGATTGAAAGCTGAAGGATAAATCAATAACTCATGAACATCTATTACACTGCTGTCAAGTTCTTACACCAAGAGAGAGTTATATTGGATTTTCAAAGGCAAATGAGCTTCTTGCTCTCGCAGCCAAGGCTATCGTTCCCTCTGGTGGGACTGTTGGCCAGGATTGAACACCAAGGTCTCAGTGTCATAAAGGAGATCTCCATCCCTTGAGCTGAGGGACTGAGTTCTTCACTTACCAATGACAGCAGGTGCTCTACAGGATGTAGCAGAAATTCAGTGCTGATTCTTGCTAGGATGATTGAAGCTGATAGGGCTCCCAACTGTTCTCCACTCCCTCCAGCAATCCTTTCTTCTCCATTACAGCTGGAAGACAGGGTTTACATCCTTAGTTTGGTCACCTGAGCTTACAGCCTGGTAGTTTAGTGCGGACTACTTCTTTAGATATTTTGGCCAAGGTACCAGACTGAAGTAGGACAGCTGAGGCACAAGTGTGTGTGCTCTTCTACCCCTGCAGCAAGAGGGACAGTCTATGACCAAGGGGGACAGCTGCTGTAATAGCCATTTACTATGGCTTATTTCAGCAGAGGACACATGATAGCCCCTGCTCTCATCTGACTTCTTCTTGATTCCCTAGTGCCTAAGTAATCAAAAATGCTTCCACTGTAAACCAGAGTATGCAGAAGGTGACAGGACATACTAGTTGAGTAGAAACTCCTATAAGAAAGATGGGACAGACTTTTTAGAAGGGCCTGTTACAAAAGGACAAGGGGTAATGGTTTTAAACTAAATGAGGGAAGATTCAGGTTAGACATGAGGAAGAAATTTTTTACAACGAAGGTGGTAAAATACCGGCCCAGGTTGCCCAGAGATGTGGTAGATATCCCATCCCTGGAGACATCCCAGGCCAGGCTGGACAGGGCTCTGAGCAACCTGATCCAGTTGAAGATGTCCCTGCTCATTGCAGGAGAGTTGGACTAGGTGAGCTTTGAAGGCTCCTTCCAACCCAAACTATTCTATGATTCTAAGTTGTTACTGAAAAGGTGAGAAATGACAGGGAATGCAGCAAACAGCGCTGGTCATTCCTGCCCCAGAAAGAGGATCTCGACCTGGGAAAGGCACAAAGAGCAGCTACCTCAGTGGTGAGGAGGTGGAGAAAGTCTTCATACAGAAAAAGCCAAAACTGATTGCCTTGCTTGCACTAGAAGAACGAAGGTGGAGAGAACAGGGAGTTGCTGTATATAAATACATGAATGTAAACATCAAGGAGGCAGGAGGGCTGTTCAGGTGAAAGAACAAGTATGAACTGATCACAAACACACAGTCTCAAAATTAAAAGACTGTTGGGAACTGCAAGCACTTCAGATATCAGCAGTGTGCTCTGTCTCACTACCTGATATGTCTGATGCCACATTGTCTTTTTTTCCTACAGATTTCAGCATGTGCCCAGGCTCTGGAGGGATTTCTGGAGTTCAGAGTCAGCCTCGTTCTCTTCAGGCTTCTGGAAAGACTCAGAATTGTAAAGGGGATTTGAACAATGCTGTAGCAGTGAGGGATACACATTCTTTTAAGGCCCTTTTAAAGCCACTTTTACAGCCCTGCTCTTTGGCCAATGTCGTGTGCCAAACTTACAGTAACCCAGCAGTTGCCTCCTAACATTTTTCCAGTGCACTGACAAGTTTAAGACTACGGTGGAAAACTAAACAGTGGGGGGGGAAATTTGGCTCTGACGTTACTGCTGAATTAGGATCCCACAATAGGTACCAATATAATCACCCCAGACTGGCATCAATGGAAAAAGAACAAAATTCTGCAGGTGTACAGTTGAAATAATTCCCATTATTGTCATGCAAGAACTATACGTAAGTGTCATAATATGAATACACTGTGAACTAAATTATGTTTTCTGTAGCACTTCAGTGACTTCAGTGGACAAGCCCAGGGCACAAGAAAATAGTGTTTGTTCTTGATTTTGGTCTTGAAAAATAAGTTATTTACAATTACCAAAAGGGAAATTAAAATCAATTTTGGTCCTTCAGTCTTAGAAACTCCTCACAAACAGCATTTTTGAAAGGCCTGCTTTTCTCATATCCATTCCTTTATAAAGGATTTGACTTCAGTTTTTAAGCTATCGCATGTATATATATAGGTAGGAGTCACTTGAAATCCATGGTCTGCAGCACTCATCTATTACTTTAATGGCCTACTTTTCAAAAGCAAACCTGAAACTTGAAAAGAGATGAATTTTCTGATAATAGGCTTGGTTTTCTGAAATGGTATTATGATAGACAGACTTTTTTAAATGGAGTTAGCTATATCGTCTTGAGTGCAGACATCGAAATTCACATTTTCACTTACAGAAAGATTTGCTGCAGAACCATAATTTAAGGAGGGAGGAAGTTTGCTGTACTGAACTTGTAAGTAACTAAGATACAGTAAGGCAATGAAACTATGTTCCACAATTGGCCAAATCAAGCACTGAAGTTGATATGTTAATAAAGCACAATATTACACATTGTGGTGATACATTAATACACTCCACAACCTAAGAAAAATTGTCTGCCAGGTTATATTAGTTCACTGGTGTGTTGAAAGTGGCTATTTGTAAAGATAACAAAATATGACAGGATTGTATAGCTCATTTGACAGAACTGTGTATTCCAAGAGTGTTCTTCGAGGCAATTCTGTTTTGTTAATTCTGAGCTGGTCTCAAAGCCAGAAGTCCAGGGTTTGCTGCTGAGTCCACTACTGTCCTTGACAGGAACCCATGTCATTTCACTTCTCGTGAATATCTCTTTGTAAGTGGCCACCTTTCCCCTGCCCTCAAAGGAAGGCTGCCAGCCTTATTCCATGAACACGTTCCTCTAGATCTCTACATATATAATTGGTGACTAGTCAGAGACATTAGAAAGAACCAGACAAAATCCTGCAGAATGATAAAATGGTTTAAAGAGAAATGGCGGATCCATAAAATCAGGCTTAACCCACCACTGGATACCTTTGATATTGCTGTTATCCAGCTAAAATGCTGCTCAATAAGCCTCCTGCCCATGCAGTAGCTTGTAGGGCTGTGTACTATGAAAAGCAGAAAAACTATCTGAAAATCTTATTTAGGTACTGAATCTTTTTAAACTGCCTTTCTGGGCAGCAAGGTAATACTGTACTGTCGAGTTCCATTATTCCTTTGCTTTAAAAAGAAAGTTGGAAGTCAGAAGTAATCCCAAGACTGCAGGTAACTTTTTCAGCTGGCACCTGCACTAAATTCTTTCCAAGTCTCTTAGCAGATGTGCAAAGGTAAGCAGCATCTCAGGAGAGAACATTTGTAAGTGTTTGTTTATTAATTTATGAAAGTATTCTCCAGGAAAAAAAATTAAAAGTTCGTTTTGTGGAATACATTTTGAAATTCCGTTAAGATGCATTTTTCACATCTTTTACAGAAGCCTGTGCGTTCAGTATTACCATGCAATGTACTGCAAGTCTCCACGTGGTAGTTCCATACACTGAGTGCCAGTGAAATTAAGACAAGGTTCTGCTGTATCTGTTTGTAAAGGGGATACACATTTTACACCATTTTAAATATTTCCTACTTGTATTTGCCAGTGTGTTTACCATTATATTTCCTTTTTTGATCACAAAGGAACAATTTCCATCTGAGGGCTGGACCGTCAGCTGAGCTAGCCACTCAATGGTAAATATTGGCAAGTGCTGACATTTGAAGTGCCACTGCTGGAGCAGTTATTTGACCCATACAGGTGAAAACTAACGCCTTGGACTTGGTGACATAGCTCAGGAACCTTTCAATTGTTTTAATCCCTGTGTGTTAGGGCTGCTTTGGAGGAAGTTTGGTCTGGTTTGATCTTGCTGGCATACCAGCTATTGCTGCCCCTGAGTATATTCTACAGTCTGTCTCTGCTTTCCAATATCCCTGAAGCATTTCTCCTTTGCTTAGCTTGGCAAAAGGCTTCTCTCTTTCTTCACCCATCAGCCATTTCAGCAGTTGCCCCTAGGTCCCCATTCCTCAGGTCATTTCCCTCCTCCTGAGGATCTCCTCCCAAAGTGAAAGGTGTTAGAACAACAGTGATACTGTGTGTGTGACTTTGCTTAAGATCTCTTCCCTCTGGGTTTCCTCCTCTGAAAACTGAGCCTCTCATACTCTTGTGAAGGTTAATTAATATTTGTACAGTAGTTTGTCCTTAACTAGCACAATGCGAGTGCCAAGTAGTATTAAAGAGCGAGCAATCCTGGCCTGGTGAGGCACAAAATAAACATCTGTTAGATCTTTTCCAGATACGAAATGTTAAGTCTCTCTTACCTAGTGAATGGAAGTGCTCTCTTAAAACTCCTGTTTCTCCTAGGAGAAAACCTAAATGTCCCACCTTGCGACCAGCACCGAGGCCCAGGAAAGGGCACCAAATAAAGATGAGTCAGTACATAAAAGCCACTTCATCCTTCCCCTCATAGCGAGCTGGTAAGTGGAGCAAGTTCTTCTGAAGCCCAGCCCCAGGTAATGTGGTGGCACAGTGGACTTGACATCCGTGGAGCTGGACCTGAAGCTCCTGCCTGGACCTAGAAGCACAGGGTGTGAAACATGGGGGACTGAACTGGGGCTTTCCTGAGACATACCCCACAGTACAAGTACCTGCCTCAAGGAGACATACCAAATTATATGTCCCCCACAATCTTTCCACTATCTCCCCCACAGAGAAACCATGTGTTCCTCATGTTACAGTCAGCTCACAAAAGCTTCGTTTACATGCTACATGCCAGTTTCTGCAGGTATCTGACTTCAACTGCCTGCTCAGTGGCCACCTAATCCTGCAGGCACCTGGCATCTGCAAATGCAACGTTGCCAACCACCCGTTTCCCCAAGCCCTTCTGTAGCTGACACCAGAATTACTTCAGCCTCATCTAACGACTGCTTGGTTGTGGCAAAGGGGTGAGCAGCCCTTCACTAGCTCCATCCTTTGTGATTGCTTTCAGCATCCAAATCCATGGGTGGCTGGAGACTGTGAATCTTTATTAGGGATCGCTACAGCACTGCAGCCTGCTATAAGGGAATTACACTTCCAAAAAGAACATGAGTTCGGGCTTGCCTCTTCCTTCCGGATTTCCTACTTACTGGCTTTGGCCCCTTGCTCCAAGCAGGCTGGCCTCTCTCCATTCTGTAATGAGCAGCCTTGTTCTCCCCCCAGTTTTCGTAGAAACCCTGGACACCTGGAGTGGTGGAGAAGCCGAATGACACTGTGCTGCCGTAAGACACTGCTTCCGTCCTAGCATTAACACATTGACAGTCTGTTTGAAAAACCCGCCCCTGGAGCCACGCGATGCCTGGGAGACGAGCAGGGTTAGATGGCCTTGTGCTGCGGTACCTCAGCTCGCAGCCAGGCAGCTTTGTTCGACTTTTAGTACCTTGTAGGCAGCAGTAGGAAACTGCAGGCACATGCTAGTGCCTGGCTGGCTACCACAGCCACCAAGCAGCAAAGGGTTTTTACCCAGGAAGGCAGCGCTGACGGTGGCAGTTGTGTTTGCTCAAATACCTGGAGAAATCTGGCATTAGTTTTGGACAGGAGCCCAGAAATAATCTTTTTAATGAGTTATAACTTGTGATATTTCTGATTTGTGGTTGAAACAATATCCCTTATAGGGAGTAATTGAGTAATTGTCACCATATTTTTTTTTTTTTTTTTTCAGGAGAGGTGTTTGTTATGATACACTAGAGTCTGTCAATAACCCAGGGACCTTTCAACCTCTTCAGCTTTGCAGCTTCATTATCAGGAGATTTGCTAAAGTGCCTACTCAAGAGCCGAGGCACACCAGCCTATGGTTCTCTCCAGAATTATACTCAATCATCCCTGCCCTTCTTTCAGTTTTAAATTTGGCTGTTGGCCTGGAGTACTCCTCCTTCCTTCTCCCTCTCACACTTTCTAAATCCCCAGTCCAAACAGATTTAAGAAACCTTATGCTTTGAAGAAAAAGCAACTGGCTCCAAGTCAACTCTGAGGTCACTGTGCGGCTGGCTGGATACAGAGCTGTCTGTCAGACATGGCGTAAGGGCTTTGCATGATCCCTTTTACTTCATCAACTCTATAAGGTGGCCTTGGGACTTGCCAAAGCTTGTGTTTTGTATGTATCTGTGGCACTGATGCACACATCTGGAGGATGTCAGTTCAGAGGTTTGACAGGAACGCAAGGTCACAGCGTGGTCTTGGCTGTGATTTGTGGCAGTGATAGTCCCAAGGGACCTAGCCCCACGGGCAGGGTGAGCCATCCTGTCCTTGGCCTGGGCCTGCTTCTCTGTCTTTGAGCACATGGGAAGCCTCTCAAGCCATCAGAAGTGCAGCCATGCTTGTGCTGGCCTGTATGTGTACTTAGTGGATGAAATAACATTATCACATCGTCTCCTCTAATTTTCAAGCTTCTCAGACATAAATACCTGCTGAAGATGGTACTGTGCTCGTTGTTCCTCCTTTGCTATTCTTTCCCAGTCAGATCTGAAAAAAATCCTTTTTGTGTACTTTTTTTGCCAGTTGTTACACCGTGTCAATCATCCCTAACATACGTCTGTCTTTTCCTCTATTCCTCCACCTTCCTCTGAACTCCTAGGAGAGCTGTGTATAATCAATGGACAATCAGTAGAGCAGTAAACAGCAAAGCAGCTGTACACCGGAGAAAACAAGAGAATAGATTAACTTTTACCTCTACCTTTAAACAAGAATTTGCCTAGAATGAGTGAATGTTCGTTTAGATGAACTGCCAAGAAGATGTAAAACATCTGCAATGCATCCAGTCTTTTTCTGCTTCACCAAGGGAGAATATCCATTTTTGGTTCTAGATTACAATGCTCTTAGTCCTTGATCGGGTTTATTCCAAGTCATTTGCTAGTTTCTCTTGTTTGCATACAAATAGTGAAAAGCATTTGACTCAGATAACAGGGACAGTTGTCTTCAAAATAAACTTTCGTGTCTATCCTTTCCTCCACAGCAATTTTGCCTAGGATTTACCCTTTTTCCCTGGTTCAGACATTCGCACTGCACATTTTTGAGCTCATAGTAGTTCTGATGACCCACATAGTAGTGTAGTATCAGAACACTTACTAATCCAGAGAATTTTCTAATGACAATTATTTTTTTTCCTATACATACACAAGAAAATATACCAAAAAGGATTACTGTCCACAAACTGCATGGACAAATAATCTGCAGAAAACAAACAAACAAACAAAACTAGAGTAAGTTCTTGGTCTATAACATATTTTAATTTTTAAATGATGAAGTTATTGACTACATATTAGCTATTCTGTCTGACAGAATAGGATCTGGAAAGACTCTTTCTCTGAATTACAGCACAGTCTGATCCTGTTCACTTACTATGAAACCTAAGAACTAATGCTTTGCCTATTTCACGGTGCTCTAGATAAAAGATTTTGGCCACTGAATGATAGCATTTCTTGTATATACATAAGTTCACACTTGACTTTGCACGCAGAAACCTGGACCTGATGGAGCTCTTCATATGCAAAACAGTTAACAGTCTTCCATGGGCTAGAATAAATCCACATGTACACAAAGACTAAGATAGCTCCCATTTGGAAAAAAAAGGAAAGCTGTAGGAATCCTGCTTTTAAGGGTAATTATATTCACATTTGTTAAAAGTCACTGAGACTAGAAGAGGGCATGTTCATGTGGGAATCATCTTGCTGGAAATCTCTGCTATAAAGATGAGAAACAGTGTAATATACATTAAATTTCATTCCCTATTGAACAGCAAGTCGTATTCTCTGGACTTTGATGCAGGAGACTGATGGACACCTAATGCAGCAGTGACCTCAATTAATCTATTTTCCACCTCCACTTCCTTTTTGGTGATGCATGACCTGTGTTAAACTGTGCTACCTATTCAGTGCCTTACCTGGGGCTCTTTCCTATATGTTACTGTGTAACATAATCCACAGTTAGGCATACATAAGTAATTTCATTGCAATCGTTAATGATAATACAAAGATTCTGCGCCAGATACAAAGAGGGTTTTTTCTGTATCAACTGAGACATTTCTGATAATGAATGGTGGTACTGATACCCTGACCTCACATTTCTGGGCTTACAGTTTATGACACACTTGCCTTCTAAGGGAATTATTAAATGTTGTCAGGCAGCTGCTTCTGCTCTCATTGGAGAAATGACCACTCTCCTTCCCTTCTTGTTGTCATGGGAGTGGAAATTCCTTTTATTCTGTCTGGATTTATGTTCCCTCCCCTCACACTAATGTCTCTGAAAGTGTCTGACTTCAACATCCATATAATGATGTCAACAGGGAATCCACAAAATCAGAAAAAAGCCTTCAGTCTCCATAGGGAAAGCAGTATTCATTTGAGGACGTATTTTAGGTGTCTGTTCTATGGAAAAACAGATTTGACTGATAACATCTTTTTCTTGGTCATGGAAACCAGAGTGCACGCTGAAGGAGGGAGCAGAGAAAAGTGGAACAAATGTTGATTTCAGCAATAAGGCATTCAGCTGGGCGAACTGAGCAGGCAGCAGGAACCCGCACCCGTGGATCAAGCAGCATCATCCATCCTTTAACATCAACCCAAACTACAGAACAATCTTTTCCACCCAGCTGAGGTCAAGTGAAGAAAACAGCTGGGTTTCCTCCTTCTCACGGTCCTGGGCTTCAGGCTCCTCTCGGTGGGCAGTGGCTTTGTGTCCTCACCGCTTCTCCCATGGGATGGCCCGAAAAGCTGCCGTGGCTGAGCAGAGACTGTTGGTGCCAGCCTGACAGGCAGTCACAGCCAGCATGGAGCAACACATTAATGATGATTTCATGGGTCCAGAGTCACTCTTCATGCCCTCCCCATTGCTCCCTGTAACTATGGCTGGAGCAGTGCATGGGGAACACCAGGGTAGACCCACCTTCCACACTCTCACCTGAAATCCCCTGATCACTTTTGGCAATGAATGAACATTATTTATAAACCTACAAAGTGTGAGTTTAGCAGTCACAGGGGAAACAACATGAGAGAGCCAGCATTCTGCCTGAATTACATTAGTTTTTAGGATTTTTTTCAGACTTTGATTCAGCCACCAAGTTTCTATCTTGGTTGAAAGTTAAGCCTATGTGATGAAGACTGGATTAATTAGGGCTTCAGGACACTCATAATCAGCACCCCTGAATCGCTTACTCACTGACAGGAAATCAACTGAAATTGACCCAAAATACAAACATTTCACTACACAAATGTAGACAGTATACCATACAGCATACTTAATAACGTCTATTCTCTGAAGTTAAAGGCTGTAAAAATATCCGTTGAAATAAATGAATGCTGTGCAATATGTATAATCACATTTTCTACTTTCAGGTCCTGGATAATTCTTTACAACTCAACACATAGCATAGGAGGGCACAGAAAGGAAAACCAGATGCCTCCAAGAAGAAATTTTTTTAATACATTTTAAGATTTATTTTTCTGATATACTCCTACTGATCTCACAAGACAGAAAAATGTTAATATATTCTTTGTCTTTTTAAATTAAGAACTTGATAGTAATATGCTTTAAATTTAAAAACAAAGTCACATCTAGCTTCAAACATTCAGTTAAAAATGCTCAAGCTGCCAATTTAGCAAAGGCTGCCAAATTTTGCCAGATCAACATGGGCTTTTCAAATCTGCCTCACCCTCCAAACAAAGGGGAGGATGTGCCTCTCAGGTCAGACAGCTTGTGACCAGAGAGAAACCTTTAGGGCAGGGGAAATAACTTTCTTATGTCAGAATTTCCTCAGGTTGATAGGGAGATTGTTTTAAAGTATTTTAACACTGGGAACTGTTGACATGTAATTTTTCTGAGGGATTCTTCTGCACAAAAATCAAAGACAGGTAATGATCATTGGCAAGGTCTTAAAACAAAATGGGATTATGACATGTAAGCAATAGGCAAACATCTCCTTTAAAATTGCTTTTGAAGAAAAACCATAATTGTATATCTTTTCTTCTTGCAGCACTTGAGCTCTGATTATGGACAGATTTGCATTTTTATCAGAGAGGGAAGGGGTTATGAATCGTTACTTGGAATTTTCCAGAAATAAAGTTTTATCATAATGATTAGACATTCCACAGCAACTGGTACAATAATTTTTGTTATCATCCTACATACGGAACTTCCAGGCCAAAATCCTACAGAAGGTTATGATCAAAATCAGCGGTTAAATCTATGACAGCTTTTTTGTCATTTCATAATACTTTGTTCCTCAGCTGGAAGGATGAGGATTTTTTGGGGTTTTTTTTTTTGTTTTTTTGTTACAAAAAAGCATGCAGGAGAGAAACACGGTGTTTTGTCCAATGTCTCTTACCCCTACAGAATTTACCTTGCTCTTTCTGCTCTACAAATGAGCAAAATCAAGTAGCTCTTCCTTAGCAGCGTATCAGAAAACTCCTGGCAGATAGTGAAGATCTTTGTACCCTTTATGGTAGTAATGACACATCATGGTCAGCCCTCGAGGTTGTTAGAAAAATGATAATTTCTCCTTGTTCTTTCCATGACTTTTGGCCTCTGCTTTGTTTTTCATTCTGTTTTGCATTTTTGCCCATTACCACAAGAAACCCCACTGACTGAAAAATTGTGTCAACGGGGTGTAGACTATCGCAATGTCGGTTAACAAGCCAGAATGTATATATAATAAATGTGTTTATGCTCACAGGTGGTGTAGATTGTAAAAAAATTTAATGTTCAACTGTCCTATTGGATAATCCAATGCGAGAGCTATTTTTTCATAAAGCAATTGAAAGCCAAATTCTGTCTTTCGTTGTTACAGGTAAAAAAACCCTACCTTTGCAATGTAATTGAAGTCTGCAGCATAGCTTCAGTTTTATGTGTTGAAACAGAGTACAACTTACTGCAATCATTAAAGCTCCATCTAAAAAATACTTTTCCAGCAATTTCTTTAAACTTTGTCTAAATATTTAGACCATATGTTTACTCCGTTGGAGTTTGTTGCGGTCTCCAGCAGGGCCAGGACTTCCATTTGGGTCTCCCTGAGGTCCTAATTTCTTCCTGCCTCTCTAGTGTCCTCCAACGTGTTTCTCCATTGGGTGATCTCAAGGAAAATATCTGACTTACTTTTTTTTTTTTTTCTCTCTCTTCTATGACCACATTTTTCCTTATATATAATCATAGCAGATTATTGAGCGGTATAGAGTGAAGACTGAAAGTTCCTCACCCTGGAAGACTTTTTTTTCTTCTGAGAAGAAATCGTTTTTCTTCATCAGAGCATCCAGGGATGTAGAATGGGTCCTTTGAACCATTTCGCAGAAAGTGCCTTAGGCACCAACAGCAAGGAGACAGGTAAGCAGCAAAAATCACAGCATCACTTCCAAACCTTTGGTAAGAAATGATTCATGCCCATCTAAAGCTCACTTGTTACCACCTGTCTCTCTGATAGGGCTTTTCTACGTTATGTGTGATATAAAGCCTTGAATCAATATAAAGATGGAACTGCTGAGCTACTTTAAAACTGCTTTTTCTGTTCATGTCTCTTGACACAATACTGCCACACAGTAATGAGAAGAGCACAACATCTATCCTATGTGACAAAAATTACACTTTTACTGTCACAGCAGCTCCTGCATGGCATATATTACACATGTACTTCTTTAGGTTCAGCCCTGAGTTTCCACGCAATCCCAAAGTCACCACTTGCTCACACCATCTCCACTCTGGCTTGTGTTTCAGCCTACCATTATATGGAACCAACCAGCTCCAGATGGCTCTGCCTCACCCCTGAGCAAGCCTCACAAGCTTCTCCGTGCCTTGATGCTCCAGACCACCAAACTATCACTGTCATCTGCCTGCCAATTTCTATCAGTGTCAGGCTGCAAAGCTGCTCTCCCATTTCCAGCACTGCATCAAATATTTTGAAGATATTCTGCCTAGAACCCCAAGGTGAGTGATTACCCAACAGCTGTCATGATTTTGCAAATGGGAAAAAAAAATCCAGGTGTCAGACAGCTGAGCTGAAATCTGGCTGAGAATCATCTTTGACAAGGTAGCTGAACAGTGTAAAAAATATTTTTTAAAAGCCAACATAAAGCAGCTCAGGAACAAATATCCATTTTGATGACAGCAAGTAATTTTTATGATTGTTCTTTTGAGTTCTTCGGTGTGCAAGCCACTGAGGAACCACTGGTGGCTCACAGTCCCCTGCCTTCTCCCAGTCTCTGGGGAGAAATCCCAGCACCAAGTGCCACTGCCTCACAGTCTAGGGATTCTGAGGAAGGACTTTCTGGACCAAAATGCAATCTGTGAAGGTCCAGGGCTCTTCAAACACATCTTTCCAGACACTGTGGAGGATACACCCCAGACTGGCCCTGTCATGACCGGGAGCTAAGCCCTACTGAAGAAGCATCTATGTTGCTGCTGAATCGACAATCATAGAATCATTATGGTTGGAAGAGACCCTCAAGATCATCAAGTCCAACTATAACCTAACTCTAGCACTAAACCAGGTCCCTAAGAACTTCATCTAAATGCCTTTTAAACACCTTCAGGGATGGCGACACCACCACTTTCTCGGGCAGCCTGTTCCAATACCTGACCATCTTTTCTGTGAATAAATTTTTCCTAATATCCAATTTAAACCTCCCCTGGCACAACTTGAGGCCATTTCCTCTTATCACTTGCTACTTGAGAGAAGAGACCAATACCCTCCATGGTACAACCTCCTTTCAGGTAGTTATAGAGAGCAATAAGGTCTCTCCTCAGCTTCCTTTTCTCTGGGCTAAACAGTCCCAGTTTCTTCAGCTGCTCCTCATCATAGTTGGCTACAGCCAGACTCAGTAGGTTGTGTTGTGATTGTTCCCATCTCCCCCATGTATAATAGCATCACATGTCTCCAAGAAAGTCTGATGGGTACAATTTCTTAAGAAGCTGTGGAGATCCAAGGAGCCAGATATTGGTGAGACTATTTATTGTGGCTCAGTGCACGCCCTGCAGAAGCTGGCACCTTCCCATGCCTCCCTCCTCCCTCCATGGACTCTGTGCAAATCCACTTTGGCTCCATCCTTCTCTCCAAGCATCAACACTAAGAGACATTCTGAGGCCTGCCAGCTTTCTAGTCCCAAACGAGGTCAGCCTGTGGTGTAGGCCACAACTCTCAGTGTCCCTCGTCTATGCAGTTTGTCTACCAAAGCAGGATCTGCAACGAGCTTTTGCAAAGCCAGTGCCTAGCTGTCACTTGGGGTTTGAGGAGGGCTGTGTATCATTGTGCTTCTACTTGCTCTCCAGAGTAGCAAAGGCTGGTCATGTCCACACGTGCCAGGCCCTGGGACAGCCACAGGCAGCCTCACTCAATAATCCTTTCTGCTAGTCTCCCTCAAGGCTCTGCAAATGTCCCAACCCCTGCTGTCTGCTCACAGCCCAGCAGAATCAGAGTAGAAAGAAGAGCTTAGGTGCTCTCTGAGTTGAATCTCAGCCAAGAGGAACTCCAGGAGGTTCAGAACAAGCTGGTTGTTGGCTGAGCAATAAAAAGTACTATATTAAAGGTCTGGCCTCTCTCCTGGGTCTCTCCATGGCATAGCATCACATCAGATGGGTCTTTTGCAAACGTAGACAGAGCTGAATTCATGATCTGACATACCTGCTCTAGTTTCCAGGGAGGGACCTGAATAAGTAGGAGTTTCACAATTCTCTCATCACTCACTATAGACTAGAAATAGATACAGCAGGGACATACCATTAACAGGTTGTCTCGTGCAGCAGATTCTCATCAGCACCTCTCCCTGCCTCCATCCCTTGCTTGATGATACTGTTGCCTACTCATTTCTCCACCAGCTTCACTAACATCCAGAACAAGGACTGAGTAGCTAGGCTAGGCTGGAGATTCTCCACCTTTCCTGTGAGCCTGGAGGATTCCCACAGGGAGGTGAGAGCACTGATACTCTCCTGCAGGGAGTTTCTTCCGTAACATCAACCCCCAGAAGAGGCTTCCTCCACTTAGGCCCTCCGCTTCATTAATTAGTTGGGCAGTGCAGTTCAGTGGAAATGCACCCTGGCCCCCTCTGTGTGCCCTGGAGTGGTACTCTGAGAAATGCTGTGTTGAGCACGGCAAGAGTGCCTGGTCTTTAAGAGTTGCCAAGCTGACAGTAGCACTATGGCACGCTGTTCACCAGCTTACCTGTGGGCAGCTTTATTCCTAGGTAGGATGTGAAGATAATACAGTACATTCATATAAGGACACAGGAGAGCACAGCAGTGAAGGAAGGCCACAAAAACATAAAACGAGGAAACACGTTGCCAAAATCAAAGACATAAAAAAATGTAACAACATTCCTTAGTTGTTTCAGTATCTTTGCTGTGATGGGAGGCTCGCTAACTGGTTTTTATGGGTCACCCCAGGCAAACACCTCTCAGAGAGTCTTTTAGAGCAACAACCATTTATTCTTGTGCTAAGACAGATAGCAGATACAGAGCAGGTGTACTGGGCAAGCTGCCTCTTCCCTTGCGTGCGGTGGAGCAACCCCTCCAGCCTTTGTTTTCCTGCAGGTGTGCCAATCATCTCTTGTGATGGTGCTCTGCAGCATTATGTGGTGCTAAGGGTGGGGATTAACCATGTCTTTCTTAAATGATTTTGATATACATGTTGTTGTGTCTTCAAATTAATGTATTTCTGATTTTCTTGTTATAAGTTCTTTAAAATCAAGTTCAACACAAAGTTTATTAACTAAATGCATCTCTTTTTAATATAACCAAAATTACCCTACTCTTAACACTGAGTAGCTTAAACACAATACTAATGACTGACAAAATTGAGATATAGAGTGTTTGCATTATTTGACAGCCGATGTCTCCCATTATTTCTAAAGAAAACTTTACAGAATGCTGCATCTAGGTTGTCTATGGCTGAAGAAACCATATTGCCTTGATACTCTCTGCTGTGCTTCTCTGTTCGATATAGACACAGGGTGTGTCTGATAGGAACTCCTATTTCAGTTAAAGTGGTTTCAGGGGCTTAATTTTGTATCCTAAACTGAGATCTCTCATTGGAGGGCAAGTCAGATGCTATGCAGCAAAAACCATCCTCAAGCCAGAGTGCTACAGACCATGTGGTCGTGTGATTGTGCTGAAGGCCTCAGCGAACAAAGACAGCGCTGAAGGTGGCCCTTTGCACACCAGCACTACAACCACCGGTGATGGCCACAGTGCCATCCCAGTGGGACGTGCTCATTTCTGTCCTCTGTGTACAGCGAAGAACAGAGAGAGAACATGACCGTCACTGACCATGATTTGATCAAAGAGGTGTGACAGCCCTCCAGGGTAAAATCTTAGGTTGGTCCCAAGCTCCTGTTCCATTCAGAAAGTGCTGAGCCCAGCCAGCAATGGTAGCAGCAGGCAGCATGGCCATGCTGGCTGTTCAGCATGGTCAAGAGCACTATATTTGTGTGTTTTACCTGTGGGTACACAAGGCAGCGCACTCTGGTGCTTGGCCACAACTGTGTAGAGGTTGCTGTGGATCATGCATGTCTACTGCATCTCTGTTTGCTTTACTTGAACTCAAGGCTCTGAAAAGGGAAAGTGGGGAGCTTTCCCAGCATGATTCATGTGCATCAAGTGGACAGTGAAAGCTAGAAAGCCCTGCTGAGGGAGGCTGCGAACATACCTGTAACAGCTTGCAGGCCTCTCACTGAGCCCAGCACAGACCAGCATGGATGCACGACCTGGTGTACTGCCCAGCAGCACGGCTACTACTTAACACCTAGCTAAATAAACTGTGTACTCGTGAGTCATTGACTTCAGCAGGTCTTAAATGTGTTTTTCTCAAGATATGTCCACATGCTTCTCTGAGTGGAGAGTCAGTGAAGCTGTGGAAGGGTGAACACCCATATGTGCCATGGCTGGGTGAAATGTTGATAAAACTGTAACAATTTTCCTCTAAGACAGAACCCAAGTTGAGGTCTTCATATAAATCTATTTCTTCCGTGATCCACTCATTTGTAACAGTGGGATTTAATTTATAAATCAGAAAATGAGGTGAGGACCCCAAACAAGGGGTGGGAAGCTGACTCATATCTAAGGTTAACATATCTCAAAATTTGGTAGTTTTCTTCTCACAAATTACCCCTCAAGCCCTGAGTCAGACATATATGTACTGGGTTAGTGCAGAAGTCAGTAAACAGCAGTGAGTGCCCTAAGACCAGCATGTTTGGCTGCCTGTTCAATGCTCCTGAGCATGCAGGCTATACTTTTATTCCACAAAGTCCTCAGCCAGGACTGCTTTTCCTTCCCTATTAGGTCTCTTCCTAGAGTCTGTACAACAAGGTGGTTTGAGCAGCCTCCATCCCAAGAACAGCAGGATGAGGCTGTCTGTGCAATGAGTGTCACACCACATAGACAGGACTCACAGCACGAACCACTGCACAGACACCCAAGAGGCTTTACAAGTGGGGTTGCATGCAGTGGGCAGGAGCAGAGAGGTGACGCAGGATGGTCAGCAGCACGGGTCCTTGTACTCTCCTGCAGACACTACCTCATCACTAATGATGATGCATCATCCTGAGGTGCAGCAATTATTTGTCTGTGATGTGCCAACAGTGACTGCTCCATCACAGGAGAGCAGGGAGCTCCGTGGAGACTGGGACTGGTGTTTTCTCCTACTGCAAACCAGTAGTGGGTACAAATCGCTCAGCTCCTCACCTGGAGGGTCTGAGAGAGCCCTTACTTCTGTTAATATGGCCAGAGAAGCCCATAGGAGCAAAGGAGCTGTTTGACAGAGCACAGCTGCACCGAGGTCTCCTTTTCCCTAACCACTCCATTACCAGCTTGGGGCTCAGAGGATTTTGGTCTCCCCAGCAGCTGAGCAGGCGAGGTTTACATACAGCTTTCCCTTACCGCTGTGTTTTATGCTCTGCTGCAGCAAGTCACCAAATGAGTCCCCAGGTAGCTACTGCGCCTTATTGCCAGGGCTGTTCATTCCTGCCATCATTCTCTTTGATGGCCCCAACGTGCAAAGACACAAACAGCTAGAAAGCTTTGTGTCGGATCCAGGTGCTTTCCACACATTTCGGGAAAACCCAGGTTAGTTTAGAAAGTTCCCTGTTGCTACAGACAAACAGGAGGGCCTGAGTGACAGCCCAGGGGAGCAGTGCCTCTCCCTGCCACAAACCACGTTTCATGCTGCCCACATACACGTGAACTAAAGGTTTTCTTCTCGCTGGCGGAGGCTGACCACCTGCTTGTTTTGTTTGCATGGCTGCTGCAAGTAGCAGAGAACAGTGTTGACTTATCCTGACACATGGGTCTGTAGGCAGAATGATGCAGACTTATGTTTTCCAAAGGTGGTTCAGCGGCCCAAAGGGCAGGGAGGAGCAGAGGCGCCAGCAGCAGTGCAGGCTACTTTTATTTCTGCTTCAAAATGCTTACACCAAGCAGCAAAGCAAAAAGGGGTCCAAATGACTGGTACTTACATGGGAATGTAATGAGATTTTGAAACCCATCACAGAAGTGTTTTCCAGTGGAATATGGCAGTGACACCTTGCTCATCGTAAGGGTGGCTGACGTGTGCAGCACAGGAAGGAAAGAGTTTCAGAGTGTGACTGTGACACCTGTAATGAAATCACCAAGAGGTGGCAGAGAGGAGGAACGGGCTCGTCAGCAGAAACTGGAACGACGAGATGCTCCTGAGAGTGGGGCATGAACTAGGAACCTGGCTGCAAGAAGACAGGTGTCAAGGACAGGGTGATGCTTTTAACACTCCACTTTTTTGCTCTAGAAGCCACAAAAAAAGTAAAGCTTAATTACACAGCAGCTGTGAAGGCTTAAAAAGTATGTGTGAAACCAAGATGAAAAAACATTAAACAACTCCTCTGTAGATTTGCTTCTACCAGCTCCCATATGGTGGGAGGACTATTGGAGGAGATCATCCAGCTCTCTCCTGCAATTATTCCATGATGTAGAATATGAATATTGAGTAGAGGAGGTTAGAGGAAGGATTTTCTTCTAGTTACTATGTTTAAATATATTTTTTTCCTGACAGTTGTTCTTTTATCTTAAAAAAAAAAAGGTTTACAGAATTATGCCAGGTGGCTAATTCAAAATTATTCTAGAGAAAATAAAGATCCTTAATATCATATAGAACTGTTAAAAGAATAGCTTTTATATTAAAAACCAAATAAACAACAAAAACCCACAAAACAAAACAAACCCACAATTTTGAACACTTTTTTAAACAAGGAAGCCATAAACAGGGTTTGTGTACAAAATTAATAAACTCATGTGGAGATTATAAATTCCACAGGGACTCATGGCTGCTGCTGGAAGGATGAAAATTGGGCCTAGGACACAGAACGTTCCATGCCCCCCCATTCCTTTCTTTTCTCCACTTGTGAGTTTATTACATTAAGGTTATTTTGAAATCCATAACCAAAGAAGAAACAAAACAAAAAAATATTCTTAATAAAAATCTTCCATCTACAGTAGCAACAGAAGTTATGTAAGAGACTTGAATAACGTAACTCTTAAATGGGAGAATTGAAAATGTCAGGCTGTTACCATTAGAAGAAGAAAAAAGTAATGGATGTGAATTTAAAGATTTTCTGAAAGTCTCTGCAAATCAAACAATGAGAACCATGCAGCTTATACTCTTAAAGTTTGGAAATAGTCCCAGCACCAGTCTTAAGTCTGCTGCCAAGTGGTGGCCACAGCCACTCTTTAGCCACCAGCCAAGAACTCCAGGAAAAAAAAAAAAAAAAAGAGAAAAAAAAGAAAAAAAAAATCACAAAGATCTCCTATTGTTTGAATTTGGAGACAAAGTCCAGGAAATATCTTCAAAGCAGTGTTCAGAAACCACAATGCAAACAGTTTTCTACCTTTACCCAGTTCAAGACAGGTTTCTCCAGCATCCTGTGGACTGCCAGCACAGGCCACATACTGCCTTACACCCTCTGTTCCCTATTAGCAGGGATTTCCCTGACCCAGCAAGAGCTCCTGTGCCATACAACTGGAAGTGAACGTTCTTATCCTGACAACAGGGAGGAGAATCAGGTGGAAAATTCAGGTATGCAGAACAACCCATGCAATTAACATTTTCTGATCACCTTTACATAAAAAGGGGCTCGTATGCGGAATTTCAAGACAGGTTAAATTAATTTCACTTCTGAAGTTATGTGTGCTGTTGCTCTGGGGTTTCAGTCCTGTTTTCTGGCTTGTTTTAGTTATGTTCAAGCTAAAACAATAGTTCCCTTGAATGAAAGGACTTTGTCAGAGAAGGGAACAATGTGGAATAACAGTTGGAAACACAGCAAAGAGCCATGGCACCGCGTCTTGGCTCGTGCGTTGGATCAAGTGAGGTAAATTCACTGTAGTGTTTTGTGTTGCTCTTTTGAGTTGAATCCATTTCCAAACAACAGCTGGTGCGCAGCAAGTTTTCGGTATTGAATCACTTTTTCTTCTCCTGGTCATTAATAATTCTCCTAAAAAGGAAACAGGCCCCTTAATGCCCCTGGTTGCTCCTTGCAGGCTTTGCAGTCAGCACAGCACTGATGTCTCCCACCCACCGCTGCCTTCCAGTGCTGCCTGTGCTGGGAGCCAGGGTCCTCACGTCTGCTTATGTTGCTTCTGCTCTGCCAATGCTTTTTAAAAAAAATAAATAAAATTTAAAAAGGGAAAAGCAACATGATTTTAAATGCCTGATCAAACCAGCTGGCATCTGCTTGGCTTTCTTGTGGGAAGGGGAACAAGCTCAGGGGTGTTTTTCATGGGCACCTTTCTGCAGCACCACGAGTGTCCTCTGGGGCATGGTGCAGCTCAGGAGGTTTTCACCGGCTTTGGGAGTTTCAGTGGGGCAGCGGTGGCCAGAGACTAGGGTTGAGTCCTGATCGGTCAAATCGTTGATAAAACTTGGGCAAAAGCATCTCATGGAAAATGAAACCCACAGCACAACTGAATCATCCCATCACCGTGAGACCCTGAAGGAAGAGCACCTTTCTCCGACACCCACTGGCAGAGCTGTCATTGCCACCAGAGACCAGCAACAGGGGCGAGCATGCAGCAGTTGTTGCTTGATGCTGATAGTCATTCGTGTGGCTGCTGTGGAGAAGAAAGAAGGTGTCATTATTCTTGCTAACACAGAATGAAGTGTTTCAGTAATAACTCTGAAAAACAGACACTGGCAGGGAGTGACTGGTGCACCTGAGCATGCCCATCTAATGCTATTTCATGTGCCTCGGGTTATCTGAGCCCTTCTCACTGGACTGTCAGATATGATGTTGGACCTATGGGAAAGCAATCATCCTTCCAGATAAGCCACTGGAAGTCAGACAGAAAATCAAGGGCAGCTCAAATGGTGCTAGACACACATGTTCAGGCACCTGAATTATTCCCAGAGGATCTGAATATGTGTCCTTCATTTTGTGTATTGTTTGAGCAGTGTGCTCTGCAGCAAAAATAGACACAGAGGACATGTAAAGCAAAAGTTTACAACTATTTAACACCAAACAACAATTTTTATCTGAGCACTATGTGGTTTTTGGACTAGGAAAAAGTCACCTACTTTGCTGTCATTGTTAATACACCTCGTTATTACTGTTAGCCTTTCCAGCTCTACAGGCTCTTTCTCTCACTCTTAAAGCACTCTTAGGTTAGTTAATCCTGTCCTCTTGCAGAACAGATAGCTATAATCTTGCTAGGCACATGGGTTGCCAGCAACAATAAACTCAATGGCCATTATCCCATGGACATTCTGGGGCAGACTCACGGAGGTAAATCGTGTTTCTCTATTTCTCCTGCAGGCTTGGAGCAGACACCATTCATTGCGCTAGCAAGTTCTTGGAAAGAAGAGTCAGTAGCGATGATTTCTCTCGCTCTTTTTTTAAAGACAGATGCATGAAGTCTCAGTGTGGAAAAACTCCCATGTGGATTTTCTCAGGGTTGACACATCTTTTCTTTCCCCCAAGCTGAGTGGCAACCTCATCAGATCTTCCTTGCACAAAACCTTTCCAACTTTTCATCTCCCCATTCCAGAGCAAGGTTTTACAACATTAAGACATGCTCAGAGTTTAGCGTGGTCCAGCCACAGAGAAGCAGTTACAGCCAACAGCTTGGGTCTCCTGGTGCTATAGAAAGGTGTAACATATAGAGTTTCCCTTTGGTTTCCATCTCCTCTGTGTGGCAGTGGGTTTTTTGGAAGCTTCTTCCAGATCTTAGTTGTTTTTAAGAAAAGACACCTTGTTTGTATTCAGAGGCACTGCACACAGGCTCCCTCCCAAATGGCTCTTTGTTATGGGCATAGAGGAGCATTTAGGAAGGGCACCTGTGTCAGAGCGTGCACAAAGCACAGCACTTCCAGTGTGACAGCTGAAGTCACTGAAAGCAGAATGGGAAAAACATTAAAAGCTGCTCAGAGACCCAGCATAGATACTGGGAGGTCAGGAAAGTCCTCCCTCTAACTTTTATCGCAGTCTCCATTGTGGTGCAATGTATTGCAGGTCCTGGTTTTAGCAGGAAAAATACCTTCCAGCTTCCATCCAGCTCAGTGACAAAGAGCAGGGCATGGAGGTCTCCTCACAAAAGGCATGTTGGTGCAGTTGAAGCTGCTGGATCTTGCGAGGTGTCTGACAGAGGAAAGGATTTTAGGTGGCTGCTGCCACCACCACCATACATTGCTGCTTTCCCTGATGGGGGAAGCACCAGCAGAAGCTGGACTGGTGGGTTAGTTATTTCTGAATGGCTCACATTTACTGTGCAGTATGTAAAAATGAATTTATGTTAAAGTGCTGAGCTGTAAATGGAGGCACTCCGAAAAAAAAGATGCGTGACCTGTTCACCTGCCTTTGCTGCTGGGGAGTTTGGGAAGAATGGAGCTTGGGGCTGCTCCAGTCATCCCTGCTTCAATCCACCACAGCAGGGGACCTGGCACCCTCACTGGTGATTTTTCAGAGGCTCTGAATTGTATGTGGAAAGCTCCCCATTCTCCAAAAAATTCCATACGGAAGGGACTCTGATGTGCCCCTTATCACGCCGCTCCTGCCCTTCCAGCAGACTGGTCCTAGTTCGTTCCTCGTTGCTCGAAGAGACTGAGAAACCCAAGCCAAACGCTTTCATTTCATTAGAGTCCTTTCTTCTCCTCTGCCCTTGGATGACCTTCTGGACCCTGTCACTTTTCTTGTGCAATGTGGATTCTCCACATATTTTTGCACAGTACATAAGAATCTGTTTTGATCATTGTATTCTTGTAATGAAGAGGGAATGTTCCATCCAGATTGCCCTTCTCCGAATTTCTTCAGTCCTTTAGTGAGATGTGTGACTGTATCAGTGTGATCAGCAACTCCAAACTCAAAACCTTTGGAAGCTTTGACCACCCAAGTTTTGCTTGTACTGGAGATTTCATGTGATGGACTCACTGCTCTCACAGTTCACTCAGTTCTTCTGATTCTACAGTAAATATCCTCATGCTTCAGTTCTCTCCCACCAAATACAGTGTCTATGAAGATGGGATTTTGCAGGCTGGAAACTTTGGTTTTTTAGCTGTTGCTTTTGAAAGATAATGGCAGGTCCCAGCAGATTCATCTTTCCCTCTTCTTTCAAAAATGTAAATAATCAATTGAATGGGAAATAGAACCTTTACAGATATCTGTGGATAGAAAAGGAAACTCCTGATTCTCAAAACATGTGTTCAACAGATGGTAGTAAAAATGCACTAGTCTTTTTTTCTATTTAAGAAGTAGTTTCTAATTCCTCATTTTTAAGGAAAACAAATAAAGAGACAATTTTCTACTGTTTTCACACTTGTGCCGTTGAAAATAATTGTGCCAAAAGAGGTCCCAATTAATTTGCTGATTCTACAGTGTTTTCAAAACTCACAAAATTTTGGAATGTTTTCTCAAAGCTTGCAGAGTAGTCTAAATGGTGATCCAGTGTTAGTTATAAAGGCTCTTTGCAGCAAACCATTGCATCTGCTGGCTCTTTCCATAGTGTTACAGTAGTAGAACAAAGACATTCCATACGGCACACCTGCATCTCACAAACAGGGTTTTGCATCCCTTTTTTAACCACTGTGTATACACACTTATGAATATAGTTAGTTACATGCACATCCATATGAAAAGGCTACACTTATGCACAAAACTTGCTCACGCTTCCTCTGTCTTGTGTTAGCTTTCACAGTCAGCATTGCCAGAAGCTGATCCCAGCAAAACCCATCTGAAATGCCAGCCATTGCAACGAGAGCCCCATCACTGCCATTCTCTGGGTCCTACCTACTGACACAGGAGCTGCCCAAACAGCGGTGGCTGGAGAGTCAGAAAAGCAGCGTGCCCTCCCTGCTGCTCCCTCCGGCCTTGGATAAATTCCTTCTCTTCCCTATTTCCATTAAAGCTGATCTGCAGTGTTTAGACAGCAAGCTCCTTGGAGGGGACGCATTTCTCATTATTTATTTATGCGAACACACCAAGACCTCGTTCTCAGTGGGAGCAGATGCTGGTCTAACACTAGCATCCTGCTGATCAAACATTTTCATGTAAAATTCTCCCCAACAAGTGCCCATTATATTTTCTGATTTTGCTTATACAGCTTGAAGTTATTTCTAGTTTCAGAACAAACACCTCTCCTGCTCAACTTACTCAACTTATCCAAGGCATCTCAGCAAAGGTGATCTTTCAACTGGCTCCATTGTTATGCACAACACAGAAAGACTGTGCAGCAAATACCAATGTCTGCCATTGACATGGGCGATTTTGGTCTCCTACTAGAATTACCCAGATCTTCCGAAAAAGGAAGAGCTATGCATGTTTACAGCAAAAAGAACGTGACACCATGTGACAGCTGAGAGGGGATGGAAGTGCCTGGGGGAGACGCATTGGAGTAAGAGGAACAGCCGGGCAGAAATCACACTGGGTTTCTGCCAGTGTCCTCTCCATTCTGAAACTGTCCTTTGAAGGCTGGTGAATGTGAGGGAAAGAAAGCACCTTGTGCCACCTTTGTTTAATGCAAAACTGCAGATTGAAGTCATTGTGTGCGGCTGACGAGAAAATTATGAAAGAAACCTCAAGTCCTTTTTATTGGAAGCTTCTGCAATGCGGTGCGGAAGTTATCCACACCTTTTACTGAGCCAGTCCCTTAGAGGACAGACTGAATACTTATGAATGGTAAAAAAGAAAAGAGACTTCTTTTTAATTACAATATTCAAATATTCCTTTCAGTATGTCTTGCAAAGAATCTGAAAAGATCAACTGTTTGCCACTGCAGCGCACACACAGCAGTGAACATTTTCATAGGTAGCGTGACCGGAGGGATATTTAGAACATAAACGCATCTAAGAGAAGGTTGCAGCTGGAAATTTCCAAATGAATGCTTTTTTTTTTCCTCCTCCCTTTCTCTCTTGTCTGCCTGCATCATGAGCAGCCTACATTCCTGTTTGCCTACTGCTTCAGGGTGATGTCCTGTGAGGATTTTAGCTATTTCATCACTTTATACCTGTGGTTCAACAGTAACGTTCCCAAGTCCTCAGGAGGCACTTTTCACTCAACATTATACATCCCCTCAATTACCTATAGAAGGAGAGAGATTCATAACTAATGTAGTTGGTGTCACAAAATTCCACCGGCACAGCAGTCAATACGAAATGAGGCACTAATTACGACCAGCACCTATCTGCTGAAATTACTGCTGAAATGCTAACTTTGGGAAAAGATATTTTTATGCATAAGCTTTTCTGCAAAAGAAATATTACTGGAAGTGAAACAGCCAGGCTTTCAGTTATGAGATGAGCTCTGCTTTTGTCCTTGTTACAGCTGCTTGCAAGAAGGAAAAAAAATACATCTTCATGCTGGTTTCTCTCTGAAGTTAATAAGAAAAAAACAAATGGTCATGGTGATATTGAGCGAACAACAACAACAACAAAAAATCTAGATCCTGTTATTTTACAGAGCCAGTGTCGGTTTTTTTAGAAAACATAGAAATTCACCAGATCACTTATAGGTACAAAATGTAACGTGAAAAGGATTCGCATTTGCCAGACCTTTTAATGGGATCTCTCTGTTTCGTGTGGTATAGCACACAGAAAACTTACTTGGGATACAGAGAGAGATATTTTCCAAACACATGTCACCGGGGACCAATTTTAGGATAGTTCTGTGCCATCCGCTTCTACCAAAATCCATGCATGTTTTCTGCATGTTCAAGAGGGTCTGGCTTTTGTGGCCACCTCCAGCCCTGAGGATCTCTCAGCCTAATGAACAGCCACCCTGGGCAGCAGTTTGGGTTCAGGATGAGGAGGTGCTTTTATCACTTGTCAGCATGAAGCTCAGCACAGAACGATTCCCTGGGAACAAAACAACAGATGATTTGGAGAGAATGGAGAAAGGATGCTGTTTGCACAAAAGGTGGTACAAAATAATGATCTTGATGACCGCGGTGTGATCTCAGACTCAAGAAAAATATTCCTTTCCAGAACAAGTCAATCCCTTGCAACCTGAAGATTGTACAAAATTTCCAGGGGGGGAACAAAAAGATAGGAGGAAAAAAAAAAAGACTTCTCGATTCCAGGAAAATATCATTTTCGTAGTTTTTTCACTCCATAATGGACTGTTTGTTTTAGAGACTGCCACCATTTGTTACAGCAAACTGTTGGCTAGGATTTATCTCTTCTCTCAAAAAAACCTCCCACCTGGAGTGGAGGAAGTGTTTTCAAATCATACTGTTGACCAGAATAGCTCCTTATTTCTCAGCATGTCATTTCTGTCGTAGGTACGTTTTCCCACTGCGCTTGAGAACTATTCAGTATCAAAACCCATCATGAATTATACACTGAGATCTCACTAACAAAATGTTCTCATGTTTACTCATCCTACTATTTACTTCTCAAAAAGCTAGTAAAATTGCTATTCAATGTGGGCAGACTTTTCAAACGGACATGAAACCTGTGTTCATTTTCCCAAAACAGGCAATCTGCTAAATCTGGGGTTTTTTGTTCCCATCTTTCATGAATTTCCTGAACTGCAGTTTTAGGTAATTGCTCATCTTTCGCTACAGAACCAATAGTAAAGTAGGTAAGGTGATGCACTGTGATGCCAAAAATATGTATTCATCTTGCTCCAGACTCATGCTAAAACCTGCTCCCTGTTGACCCAGCTTAAAATAGGTATCTGGCCACAGGCACTGAAAAGTGATAAATGGTCAAATACTACACAAACTTTATATCTATATGCTCTAAAATTTACAATCATTACAAAAAGCAAGAAATGTCCCCCAATATCTTTAAGAAAAAAAAAATATAGTTCCCAGAGAAGAAAATGGCAGTTACTGGAAGCTGAAAGAAATCCGCTTTCACAACGCATATAAATGAAATAACAATGGTTTTTAGTATTGCTTCCGCCTCATTCACGTGCTATTCATTACCAGAGCAATTCAAGTTGAAAATGAAACCTTTACATTCGCAATCATACAAGTGAAAAGCTGAGGCAACAAAAGTAAAGTTCAATTAGCAGTTACCTGGCAGCTCAATTAGCAGTTACCTTCAATTATTATCACCTGGGCTGTTATAGCCCAGTGACTCCGGTACATTTCAGCAGTAGCTAGCTAGGTTGTTCAGCTCTACACTTTATTATGAGAAATGGAAACAGTGCTAAAGTAATTATTCTTATTCTTCAAGACACAAGAAAAATGAGTTTTTTAACTAATGAAACATGGTAAGTGCTGAAGCCTCCATTAGTATTATCAATGTTTTAAATTTGTTAGATGATGAGTATTAAGGATTTTATAGCAGCTGCTGGTTTCAGCTCTTATAAATAGTGACCTTTTAGATTTTATTGTTCAAGTGACTGTATTCTGGAATGCTATACTTGGGAGTTTTTAATAGGTTTAGATACAATTTTGTTTAAATTAGGTAAATAAATAACTTGAACTTGACACATTTTGAAGAACTGAGTACCATCTGTGCCTTTGTAACTACTTCTATTTCTGCTTGTTGGCTGGAATTTTTTTGTTAGGGAACAAAGTTTAAACGTTGAACAAACCTTATTCAAACCAGCATCAAACCAGTCAGAGGTATGAGTATCTAAAGAAAGTGGTATTCAAGCAGCTGGTCCACAGATGGTCTCTAATTCTGAAGGCAGCACCATTTGAGCTATTGTATACCTCCTTCTGGTTCCTTCATTGCCAAAAAAGCAACTGTATATAAATAAAGCTTAAATGAATTATGAAGGTTTTTTTCCCTTTGACAGACTAATATTCAGTTAGAAACTTTTTAGAAAGGATTCTACCTTTAACAGCAGATAATTCTAAAGAAACTTTCTGTCATCTCACCCAGAAGTGCCCCCAAAAAGTGAGCTGATTTTGGCTGACTCAATCTAGTTAATCTACAAGTTGTCTCTGTCACGTCATGATTTTTGAAGACAGGAAAAGGAGCTGGTTGGAAATGTGGGGGAATGACCTTCCTCTTCCCCCCCAGTGGAAAGAAACATTAAAAACATTCTCCAATCCAGAACCTAACAGTGTAGCAGGTGACAGCCTGGAGTACCTGACACAAGACTCAGTGGAGAGAGAATCATAGAATCAGAGTCCAATGGATGCCAGTGACTGTATATAGCCGGAGATGGGATTTAATCCTCTGGTGGGATTAAAAATGTGGAGGTAACTGTGGAGGTGTTTTCTGGACGTATTTCTCCTGAGACAAGATATTACAAGATATTCCTACAGAATCAGCAGTGCACTGTACTGATAACAGTGTCACATTAAGCGGATTAAGGTCGAGTTAATTAGTAGATTAAAAGTAGATGTGATTAGAGAAAGACCATGCAACCAGCAGGGCTGTTGTGAGAAGCTCAAATTTGTTCAGAACCTTTTCTGAACAAATGAAAGCCCCAATGGTAATAAAGTTTGCTGAAAAAAAGAGCAGCACAAGGCCACCTCTCCCAGACCACTGGACTATCTTTTCTCCTCAACCCATCCTACAGCAATGCCAATACCAGCTTTCTGAGCACAACTGTTTCAGCTTCATATTCCAGTTTCTTTCTTCACTAAATATTTTACTGTTTCTCAGTGCATATCAGAGCCTCCAGTCCTGGTTTTTTCCTTCTGAGATCTGCCTCTCTGGCATCTCCATCCCCTGGCCACAGCTGGCACCCCAGATGCTGTTTTCCAGCATTGGGTCTTCAAAATCTGCTGCTCCAGAACCTGTTTCTAATCCCTTCTCTTCGACAAGCTGGACTTCTTCATCCTTGCTCAGCCAGACACCTCCACTTAACTTGGAATTTGCTCCTTTTTTCAGTTCCATTTATGTGGACAGCCAGCATTACACTGTTGCAGTGGTCAGAGAGCACACGGGGTAGGGAAATGTCCAACTGGTCAGCTGCTTGAATCCAAGATACTCAAGAGTCATCTTCACCATACTGTATTTAACTGGTTCTATATAATTTCTCAAGTACCTAAGTTTCTATCAGTCACAGTCTCAAGGTCTCAGCTACAATAAACAGTTCATGTTCTTTAGTCTTTAGAGTCTGTGATTTAGGCTAGAGTAGGGTAGGGGTTTTTTTTAATTACAGACCACGAGTGCTTGCACACCAGAGATATTTCTCTGTTCAGAAAGGTCACCATTACCCAACTAGTTACTAAAACTTTGATCCACGGTTTCACACAGCAGCGCCTGACGCACTGCATAGCCCTGCTATGGGTTTGCTTGCAAAGACATTTCTAAAACTAATCCATGGTGTGTTTATTGTATCCCAAAGCTACATTTGACAGCAGCCAGGACCTCCTTCCGCATAAAATAGGCCTTTCTTTTTCATTTATTTTTCTGGGAATTGACGAGCATGCCCTGATCTGATCAGGTTCTATCTTAGCACCCATGTGCAGAGCTGGGAGATGTATGGGCATGAAATGCACTGAAATATTTGCATTTATATATGCTGTTCATTGTTAACTCTCTTATACTGCGTGGCAGTACAGTAGAGTTGCAGAGAGCTTGATCTCGTGCTAACACAGTACTGCTCCACCATGTAGAGTACACATGGACCCAACAGCAGTGGGTTTCCTTGCCATAGCGTAATTCTCAACTGTCCTGTACAGGGCACAGAATTGGGTTTCCCAACTTTTTAACTGGTGGTTCACAAAATTTTGGGGCTATTGCATCATGAGCAACCACCAGCTGTAACTTAGCTGTCTGGAGAACTCCTGGACTAAATGATAAAGCTGGTATAAACAGGACACCAGGATTTTGGTAGAGAGGAGTGTGTGTACGATGCATCCATCAGTATTGACGCAGTACTGCCTAAGCTGCCAAAAACCAGCCATATTTAGGAAGGCATGCTGTAAAACATGAGGTTCATTCACACTTTTGACATTACACGGAGGAGACACCTGACATCCATACAAAACAGGTATGGTCGTCACTGGCTAAGGTATAGTAGAGAGGGCTGTAGTTGGGGAATGCTGAGCTGTAAATGCCATTAGAGAGTGGTGACCCAGTCCACCCTGATGTGGAGTGGGGACAAATCTGTGTCTTCTGCAGTTGCAGAGATTTGTCTGGTGTCCCTGCCCCTTCTCCTTTCCCCACCACTTCACCATAAATGGCCACAACCTCTTGAAATGTCTCTGCAAGGAGCAAGATCTGACCCTTCAGCCACCAGCCTACTCGAATGTTGTTGGGAACCATCAATATATCAATCCTAGGGATCTTCCTTCTTTACTTTTAATGGACAAATAATGTATTTAATGCGTTCTGTGAATCAGAAGAGTGACTCCCTTCTTCTACATGGTAGGATGCATGCAGCATAGTATGACACTCTCCTTTTGAGCCATAGAGTCCCTTCTAGAAACATATTTTCTATTATTTCAGACTCTTCTTTCATATTAATGACTCACTATATAATAATTAATCTCAGCTTCACCCCATTTCCAGTATAGTAATCATAATCTTTGATTTTACACATGGAGGAAATGGAGTTAGCTGTGCCCTGTTTCCACTACTCCCTACCCATATCATTATCATTGCTTTCTCCCTTATACAAGTCACGCAGAGATACAAGACAGAGAAAAGTGACCAAGACCAAAACCATTATGAAGCCTCCTGAAGTCTCTCTTGCCTTTTGTGGGGACACATCCCTCAGACTCACTCATCTCAACCTTTTCCACACGGAGCAGCCATGGTATTTCAGGAATCTCTTTCCACCTGCCCCATCAGCCCCTCTGAGCTGCAGCAGGGGAGGTTACCTTGGTATGCAGGCTGGTTCTTGTCCAGTGAAAAGACAATTCTGGTACACATTAATTTATGCCTCACAGAAATTAAATTTGCCAGATGTCTTAATGAAGAGTAAATTTAGACACAGAAAGTAAACAGTATTTTTTTCTCATCTTAATTTTTTATTGAAGTGCACAACCATGCAACTTCTAGAAACCATTTGAAAGTGCTAAACATAGATCCTCGGTTACTAATTTTAGTGAGATCATCATGATTTTAGTAGTCTGTCTCACCCACTCTCTGTCAGGAACACTAATTTCCCACTTAGCACTCCCCCTGCTGATGGCTTGATTTATGGAAAGATTTGCAATTGTGAAGGACCTGAACATTTTTTCCGCTCAAAGAGCAGGTGTTGGATGACAGTCCTTCAGGCTGGATGGGCAGCCAAACCCTAGCCTATCTCTGTGGCCATGGACCTCAGTCCCATATTACAGCAATTCTCAGCTGCTCGCTAAGTTTGCTTTGATTTACAAACGTGTATGGCTTTTCTAGTGCAGGTAGTTATTCCTGCTTATCTTCAGCCTTAGCTCCTTCAGCTCCATGGTCTAACAGTGCTGCAGATTAACTTCAGTCTTTGCTGGGCAAATAGGTTCCCTCACAAGGCGAGAAGGTAAAAGTGAAATCTGTGGACTGTGGAGTGATTTTTTTTCAAACGGGAGAGCAGCTGGTTATTCATGAAACACTGGGGATCTTGGTGGTTGGGAAAATAATTCAATTCCATTTAAACATCATTTCACGTTCAGGACAGAAGACCTTTTTTTTGACCTTGAGTTATGATCATTCTGGGTTGAAGTTGAAACCAGTCAACAGTCTGCAGATAGGCTCTCCTGTGGCACATACCACAGCTTCTTGCAGGATCGTGTTCTCAGATTATATTCACCAACATTTATTTAATCCCTTCCTCGCCGTATTCTCATCCTGTGAATGGAAAGACAAATGTAAGAACGTATAAATATGGTGTTTTGAGATCAAAGATCTGGACATGTGCTCTGTCTCACTTCAGCTTCTCTGTCTCTAGATCACACGTAAACTGTTCAGCTGCTCATTATATCATATCTAGTCTCGAAGTCTAGGCTCACTGCCCCCCAACCTCTAAGAGACCCTGTAAGAAATACAAGCACAACTTAACTGTTTTAAAAACCAAGAAACTATTGCAATAAAGAGAGGAAAAATGAGTTTAAAAGGAGAAAATAAATTGAATCTGTCAAACCAAATAGCAAGTGGGCTGGCTGGTTAGGTAAATAATTTTTATTGGCTTTTTCCAACTAATCTGCCTGCAGGATTTATTGGTCTTCTACTGTAACCTCAAATAAAGCGTCTGACTCTAGTTCCAGTATATGCTTTATCCATTAATAATTTTGTACATCCTAGAGAGCATTTATATTATTTATTAATTTTGTCTAACCATTATTACAATCATTGCAGCTGTTTAATGAGAAGTTACTCCAGGCCAACTTGCTAGAATTTAAATTGCATTTTTTCATTCTTACAGAGACGGCTTTGGGAACATTTGGTTCCTAACCCAAGTATTTCCCTCTGGCCAAAAAAACATGAAGAGGGGATAACCAGAATGGGTTGTACCCTGACCCCATGCAAAAGATAAATACTACCGTGTCTTGTTATTTTATTAGCATAATTAAGTTAGAGTGTAACCACTCTAACTTGCACTGTTCAGATTTGCACTGACATCTACACACTCTTCTCATCATGCCAAAACTGGGGCAAGAGAGAGGAGGCAGAAAACCACTTCGTATTTCTCACCTCTCTGGTTTCTGCAGCAATGCTGAGATCAAAGCTTGTGTTTTCAAGGCTGCAGATGCACTTGCATCTCCACGGTCTATGGTAATGAGCCAACAAGTACATCTTTATGCGGCCCACTTCTGGGTTCCTCCATGGCTGTGAAAATGAGAAGCCTGAGTTACATAAAAAGATGTCGTCTTTACTTTTCTAGTAGTTTTCCTATGTCGATCTGTCAGTTTGCCGAATAGCCGAACATATATGGCTCTCAGTCTTCGAAGTCATTCCTTTGTACCACAGCTTTCAAAAAGCTGAGCACCTGAAAACCTCCAGCAACTCAGGAGATGGCACTGCATGAAATCTCCTCTGTATTCATGAATCCTACACTTAATGATTTTGAAGTGGGCAGGAGGAGGTTTTTTTCCATCCATGCTTGCCACAGAAAGTGTTTCAGTGAGTCAAAATTTTGCAGAATAGAAATGACACCACTGAAGACTACAGGTTGGGGACAAATCCATGTGGTACTTTGGTTGCTTCTCCTTATTTCTTCATGAAAATTTACAAGTCGGCCAGCCTGTTAGGAAAGAAATCTGACCCAGCTTATCTAAATGTGGACAACCTGCTTCAAAGAAGATCACAAGGTATCTGTATGTGCCAGGTTCAAAGCTCCATTAATATATCTCAGAGAGCAAATTTTCCACTAATAAAAGTCATATTAATCTGTCTAAGGCAACCAGATAACATTAACACAAGATTATCTTACTCTAATTCATATATCCATTTGCTGTTGGTGAACAAGCTGACTTTCTGACCTTTGCCCATGGGAGGTCTTAATGATTTCCTATTTTTCAGTCAGCAGAGCTGCTACATTTTACCACTTTTTTAACTTGAATAAGTCCAGCGTCAGTCTAAAGTGTTCCTGCTTCTTCAGCAGTAAGTTGTTCTCTATATCATAGCCTCCAGATATTTCTAATTACTCAGACATTTTCATGCATTAAGGCTTACAGAATGAATTAAGTTGACATTTAAATGAAGTTTGAATTAAGTTTAATTTTAAATTTTAATTTTAAATTTAATCACTGAGGTTTCTATGAGGGTCTGAATGTCTAAACCAGCGACCTGGCCAAATCATGCAACTGGTCTTACCTCCTAAAACCTCTGGGGTGCCAAGGGGTGCCTGCTCAGCAGGGATGTGAAACACTGCCTGCTCCCAGACCAAGGAGCTGGGATGTGCTCTGGGATCCCTGTCTTTCATCACAGCACTTGATTTCAGCAGCTAAGGGTTGACACAGTCTTCTGAGAGACAGAGAGAAGACAGTCAGACATTCAGCAGAGCCTAAAAAGGTCTTTGAAAATAATTAGGTAGAATGTGCAGATATAGCCATTTTGAGAAGGATGGAGGAAAGCAACCAATGAGGCCAAGGAAAAAGAACAAATAAGAAAATAGACATCAAAAATGAGTGAACCACCATGTCTGACCTGGATGCTTGTGGGCAGATGCAAGATTTTGTCACTTGCTCTGAACTCCTGAGGTGTGGTGCATCGGTGCAAGTCCCTGGGGATTAGCTCAGCAGTCCGTCTGTCCTCTGGGAGCAGGCAGTGATGCCAGAGCCCAAACGTACAGGACAGATGGGGTGGGATGGTGAGCAGAGGTGCGCAGACTGGGCAAGATTCCCTGGAGGGCAGCGACAGGCCAGGGAGCAGAAAGCAAAGCTTTCCCATCCCAAATACGACTCTGTTTACAGGATCCTGCAGTCTGTCGTCTTTTGCCCACTATAAACCTCGAAAAGGTGAACTCAATAGCACGTGAGCTGTCGTGGCAGGTGTACATGTAGCTCATGGTTATATGTCAGACAGCACAAACGTAAGTCTTGGAAACTTGTGTGTCTCAAGTTTGCCTCGCACTGCAGAGCAGCTGACACCGTAGGGTCGATGGCCACCTACAGCATCTGAGGTTTGTGCACCCATCCATCAGTGGGGGCTGTGCTGGGCCAGGAGGGTCGACAGCAGAGACCCATGTGTCTCTGGGGCTGCTCAGGACAATGGTCCAGGTACAACCGCAGGCCAGATTGCTCATGGGACAGAAAAGAAAGAACAACACAAGTATGATGTGAAAGTAAATTATTTGGAGGAAGGAATGTGTGACGAGAGGCATCTTCACCATTGTTTTCTTTCTTCTTTCAAGAAAAGAAAAAAAAAATTATTAGTGATGCCAGTATTAAAATTGGAGAACAGAGGAGATACTAGCAAATAAAAAATAAAGCATGTATGAAAATTATAATAGAAGTGCCCAATTTCTGTAACATTTGTCAAGTTATAATTTCATTAATAAACACTGTACTAAGGATTTTAACAGAACATTGTAATTCACTTGTGCTCTTAAATGTGCTCTCATTCTCGTCTGCTTAAGTAATATTTCGGTGATCCTGATGAAATCAACAGGACTAAAGGCACGATCCTTTCTGCAAAATACTGCTTTTTTTCACATGAGCACTCTGCATGAAATTGGAGACATTTAAAAATAAATATAAAATATACAAATGAGTGTGATATATATTACATTATAACAGCATAAATTCCATAACTGTTGTTGTACCCTTAAGTAACTATTTTGCTAAATGAAAACAAAAAGCTATTGTTTTCTAGTTAAAACTAAAGAGCAGTTTGCAAACTAGCCACGATCTAAAGACAGCCATAAAATGTTAACTGTTAAAGCATCCAGGCTTCATGCTTATTTACTCTAGAGGGGAGAGAATGCTGGATGAGTAGGAGGGAAATCCCAGGACATCTGATAGCCAGCAAGAGACAGAAAGAGAGAGAAGAGGGCGGCTCTTATCTGGAAAAAGAAATAGCAGCTGACACAGCTGTGAACAGGCTTATATTATTTTCTTTCCAATATAGGACTGAAGTGCTTAGCAAACATTTCTTGAGATTTGAGGGCTCTACCTCCTGAGCATTGTGAGCAGGATGAGCATGGGTACCCACCACCTTTGACACTGCATGTCAAGGTTATTAAAAGAATGAAGGTGTAGGCATGGATTTAATACTATTGAAGCCTGTTCAGTCCACTGGACCGAATTGTACTGAGTCAGAGTGAGACATCTAATTTTTTGCTCAGGGATGGCCATTAAACACCATTAGCTTGTGGTCCCTACTAACTTCCACTGAAGTCAAAGCCATGACCTGTCCCCAGAGACACCTAACCCCTAGCAGTTATTGCAGCACAGCTTCGATATAAGCTTCTGGCTGGACTATTGCTGCAGTTTCGGTGATTCACACCAGGAGACGATACTCCAAATTGAATCGATCACTAGAATTTGCCCATCTAAAATGGTTTATACAAAAGCCCTGGAAACGCTGCAGGCGGGACCCAGGGTGTCCAACAGCAGGTGTTGCAGCCGGCGAACACCACTGCTTCAAGCTGTACCATCGTAATTACTCTCTTTTGTGTAGCTGCTGCCTGGAGTGACAAAGCCGATACTTGTCCCAGAGGGAGACGCGCTGCTATGCCTGGGGCTGGTGTGGCCGAGCAGGCCCAGGAGCCTTCACAGAGGCCCACGGACCCTCACAGAAGCCCAGAGGCCAGCAGACATGCCCCTGCCTGCCCTCGCCCCTGCCTCTCAGCATGGTGGGGCTTAATGCTTGAAAAACATCAGAGACAAGGGCCCTGTCTATGGAAGAGGCTGGCTTTGAAGTTTAGATCTGACTGACAGCCATGAGCATGGCTGAAATAAAAATTAAAGAAGGACTACCGCTAATCTCTTTCAGGTCACTCTAGCTATGAATTTGCATTTTCCAAAAAGCAGCTGCTGAAACACTTGACACAGACGAGAAATGGACAGGAAAGATGTTTTTACTTCTCTAAAGCGTATGCTTTTTCCTGTTTGTCATATGGCTAGGAATCATTGTTCGATCTGTTTTTCCCGGAGAGACTGGGTACACATCAGGAAGTCCACATAGTGCAAAGGGCATGTTAGTCCTTGTAGATACCTACCTTCATTGTGGCTTACGTTATGTCTTTTTCTCAAACTTGGCTGCTGCCCTCATTCTTCATATGTGTCCTCACTTTCCCTTCTCTTCTCACAGACTTCTGTCAAATCTTTCATTGTCCAGCCTTTCCATCCACAGGTTTTTCTGCCCTCCATTCCCCACCACTGTCATTTCCCCAGTCCTTTGCTTTTTTGCTGTCCCTTTTCCCTTCTCTTGTGGTTAGAGAGATATTCTATATGCTTTTCTGCACTACAAGATTTTCCTTTTCCTCTACTGCCAATACTCTTGTTCAGACCCCCCTTTCCCTGTTCCTCACTGATTTCCCCCTCATTACCCACAGTTTGTGTGCTCCCATCTCACACTGCACACTTGCCCTGCTATGCAGTCCCACATTTAAATTGGAGCTGGACCCATCGTTGCACTACTTAAACCCACATGTACAGTTTTGTTAAAACATTTCAAAGGACCCATAACGGCACCTTTAACTTGCACGCATGAAAACAGCCCACCCTCCCTTTCTCTTTGCTGAAATCACAAACTTTCTTCTTCTTTATCTGGCCTCTTTACTGTTTTCTTCACTGCCTCCCAGATTATTTAATTTTTCATCTTTGTGCCCTGTCCTCTCACGTAGTTTGGGATCTGATATATCTCTCTTCTCAAAGAAAACCAGACTCAGGAAAAAAATACCTTTTTGAAATCCGTATTTCCCATTGCCATTTTACTGTATTTCTTCCTTGGGTTATGAAATTCACTGAAACCTCAGTTGTTACCGTAGTCTACAATTGTCATTTCAAGCTTCAGCCTGGCCTCTTCCAAGCTGCTTTGTCTTTTCACCAGTCTCCATGAATTGTTTTCAAGTTTTGTAGCCTCACCTTGGCTATATTCCAGGGCCTGAGAAGTCTCTTGATCTTTTTGCTGTTCTTGCACAGTCATATATGGCTTCTCCATCCTGCGCTGCCTCCCCCTGCCAGGTTGCCTGTCACACAGTGTTTCACAGGTTTAGTCTGTCCCATTGCTCTCCTCATCCTTCCCATTGACTCTGATGATTGCACTGGCCAGTCTTCTTGGTTTTCTCCTTCTCTCTCCAGCTTTCTGCTTGATCTAAGCCACACATGAGGGTCCAGCTTTCACGTGTGTGTCCAGGGCATTGCACTTCAATCTGGGCTCCTTCGGTCCAGCCTACAATCTCAAACTGTCTCTAAACCTCTCCGTTATCTGTCACTGTTGACAACCAGAAGGGAAATTAAGGCAAATTAATGTAGTACAAAGTAGGCAGGAAATACATGTAAAGAGTGCTTTCTGCTCAGTCTCGGCTTCTTTGGTCTTACAATGCTGATTGGAGTCTATGGGCCTCACCTGGGTGGTGAGGCTCATGGCTGAATCACAGCTTCTGACACAAGTAGGGAGAAAACCTGGGGTGCAGAGTTAAGGACAGTGTTATACTCTGACACTCCTGAAGAGAAAAAGACAGTGGTAATCTGAAATGCTGTTTGTAGAGCAGGATACACCGAGTGAAAATGCACGTCGCGTCTTCTTCCCGTAGATGCAATCTAACACTAGAATGGGAGAGAAAACAGTTGATGTGGGATACAAGTGAAAGCAACAGCAGTCCTTGGTCTCTGATAATATGTTATGGCAATATATCAGTGGCAGGGAAGGATTAATTTATGGCAGAGAGCAATTCTGCTGCACCAAGAGGGTTTTTCTGTTGTGCTTAAAGGTAAGAGCTGAGATTTGCCTGTGGCACATTGGCCTGACAGGCACCAGGGTGTTCCTTGGGCATCGCCCACAGGTCACAGCAGAACTGACAAAGTGGAAACTAACATTTTTCTTGTGTTATGCAATTGATCGTTTTATTGCCAGGATTTTGGCAAACATCCTCTGTAAAAGCCGAAATGGCAACGGAGGGCCAAGGGGACAGATCCATAGGCGATATTTAACATAAGCAAAAAATATCCTGACAGGTCTGTTCTTTTTTGACTTAAATTCTAGTTTAAATGCAGAAAATACTGATAAACAGGATGGAGGGTTGTAAAAAAAAAAAAAAGAATGAAACATTTTCCAGGAATATCTACATGATGTGCTCTTTCTTCTCTTCTGGGAAAGAAGAAACACCCCAGGGACTTATAGACTCATAAAAATAAAGATTATCCTACTTAAGCATGTTGGAGGCACCCTTTCCAAGAAGCTAGGAGATAGCAGACACTATCTGGAGTTTAGATAATATCCATTAACATTACAGATAAAAGGTCTAGAAGGAAAGAATGGCCACAGTCAAATATGCAGCTTCTTGACTGGGTAACACTGATTCTCTCCCCCTTTTCTTGTATTGAACATACACTCTTCAATGACTGCAGGTTTTCCCCACAGCTTTTCACCTGCCTTTTTCAGTGTACAGGATGTCAGATGCATAGTGATTTTGTAACTATTTCAGCTGTATTTTTGTTTAGATCGTGGCCTTGTGGCCTCATCCCCAGTTCAGGACTGGATAAACCTCAGCACTGCCTTCTCCCATGGTTTTTGCTCCCAACATCAATGCTCCTCAACCTTCCACTCTCTTGTACAAACCCACACTCAGAAACAGCTCTCTCTCCAGATGGTCTGAAATTTTTACACAGTCTCGTATTTGCCTTTGTCTGGGCAAAAGTGACCAAGCACAGATTTCCAGGGGCAGCTGAAGAAGCTGCAGCCTGGCTGGCTGCTCAGCTAGTGCAGCATGTGCTCCTGTACCTCAGGAGATGGTGACACCCACACAGGGACCATTCCTGCAGGTACGTGCTTGTGTGTTGGAGTCTACGGTGATTCAGCCACCTGCTTTCATACCAAATTAGTTAACCTTATTTTAAGTGAAGCATGCCATGTAAATCCACTGGCTGCAGTAAGTCTTAACGATAATAGTATTTTCCCTTTATTCCCCTGTCTTATTATTAGTAAAAAATGACACAATTTGCTGAGACTATTCAGCCTAAAGTCCACAGATACAGTGTGGGGAATTTCAGGCTGGATGGAATTTTTCCAAAGCTACAAGCACCTGAAAACAGGGGTTTATGATGGAACCAGAATTTTAAGCAACGTAACTAAGACACTGCTACAGTTATGCAGTTTGGAGACAGCCATTCACACCAGGGGCAGTGTTACAGATGTACCTTGCTTGAGCATAAATAATTCCATCTGTGTCTCAGAATCAGGAGACCTGCTTTTGTGATCAGCCCAATAGCATCTGTAGGCAGATAGAGTAGAGAGAAGGGAAGGTAAAGAACATTTACTTCCTTTATTCTGTATTCTGATCATCACTGTAGGACTGATTCTGCAAGACGAAGATATCCTAAAGAGGGGCTGGGGAAGCCCATGGGAGGAGCAGAGCCTTATTTGACACAGGGAGGTGCAGCCACACTTTCCTAAATTCCTAATCCACCGTTACTGCTGTGACACTCAAGGTCCTCCACTCCCTGAGGTGCAGGTGATATTTGTGTGGATGCAGATTTTAACCTTTTTAATCTTTACTTTGTTTCCATTTTCAAAAGGCCACAAGATTATTTGTATGATTAGTCAACTTGAGTAGAACAAAGAGCAGGCACACACCAAACATGGAAAAACAAGGAGTTATCCTAGGACCATGCCTGCAACCCTGCAACGCTGTACAACAGCAGAATATGGAGGAGGAATACGCAGGGAAACATTTATTTCTGATAAGATTGCTATGTTCCGCAACACTGAATTCTCCTTTACAAAGGAAAGGAAAATACTAGTAAAAATAAATACTTTGTTACTAACCTTCCTCTCTGTCTCCTTGGTGTAATCTTCTTCTGAGAAAAGCTAACCCGCTTAGTGGATGAGGGAAAGGCTGTGGATGTTGTGTACTTAGACTTCAGTAAAGCCTTTGACACTGTCTCCCACAGCATTCTCCAGGAGAAAATGGCAGCTTATGGCTTGGACAACTGTACTCTTTGCTGGGTTAAGAACTGTCTGGAAGGCCGGGCCCAAAGTGTTGTGGTGAATGGATTTAAATCCAGTTGGCAGCCTATCCCTAGTGTTCTTCCCCAGGAATCAGTATTGGGG
>VWYH01008575.1:494-44747 GCA_013399365.1 Pampusana beccarii | reverse complement strand
ATTCTGTGATTCTGTAATTTCCAACCTGCTGCAGCAGGAGACTGGAGAAAATTGCATCCACTTGCAAAATTGAATACCCCTTCTCATAGCACTGGGACAGTCCTTCTGCTTCTAAAACATGTAGGAAGGAAGCTGGGAAGTGAAGATGCCTGGAACTGAAGCTGCGATCTGGCAGCAGCAGCTTGCCCATACAGAAGTCAGAAGCACTGACTTCCATGCTTGCTCTACAATTTTCAAGTCACTGCTCCACAGATTCTCACTGATGCTTGTTACTATATCATGAGTGAACAAAGCACTATCGGGGAATCTAGGAGAACAACCCTGTGTGGTGCTATTTACTTGATTTAAAAAAAAATAAAAATCACTACATGTTTTTCTTGAGGAATGTGTTATTTTCTTAATAACACAGAACTTCAGTTTTTCTGCAATAGACAAAAACCATGATAATGTCTCTGGCCCTGACCTAAGTCTTTCCCTCTCATTCTAACTGTCCTTATTTTTGCTTCTCACTGTCTTTGGAACAAAGCCGAGCAGCAGTCATAGCTGCATTCATCCACAGCTGTCCTAGTATGAGCTTCTTGTCTTGGTGTTTTTGCCCACATAACATGAAATACGTTACAACACGAATCTGAGTTTAGGCTATCCTCAGAATGGACTGCAACATCTGGCTGTACTCAAGTGGTGCAGACGGTGTTGTGGGCTCTGCCTGTGCTCATGGCAAGTCTGCCAGCATCACTCCAACCTTTCTCACATTTTATTTGCCCTGAGAGAGACTGAGCATGTTTTGGATCCAAGGTCCTTTTACCTCTAAGGCTGGCTGTGCCCCTGCCCCAGGAGAAGATAGAATGGTGAATGCAACCTGGTACTAGAGGCTGCCAGAAATTTGTACAGGTAATACAGAAGAACAGGAAGCCTTTGGGAAGGAGTGGGAGGTGGAGTAGAGACTAGGACAGGCAACGTAGCTTTCCGGAATAGAAGCAAAATATGTTTGATGAGAACAGGAGAACTGATAAAAAAGGGGAAATGGCTTTAGCTTATTCTCCTTCTGGGGAAGCCAGAGGAAGCCAAAAGTTCAGACTTAAACCATAACCTGGACGTTCTGCAGCGTATCCCACTGGGGCATCTCCCATTATACTGCAACCTTTATATTGTGGAAAGAAGCTGCTTGAACAAGCTTGTGGCATTTCTGCCTTCCTGGGCTTCCCCTGTCTGTAGCAAGACATACCAAACCATTCTGAGGTATTACTAAGGCTGTGCTTCTGGTGCAGCTTGGTTCTCAGAACGCCAAGGGAGCTGGAGGATGAAAGGACTTGGGCCAGTAACACCCTATGCCAGACACCTCCCAGCCATACAGGAACAACAACGCTTGGCCACATCTGCTGCTAAAGCAAAGGCTGCAAACCTCTGTTTCACAGATCCCAAGTGATGCTTCCAAAAACTGTGTGAAAAGTAACTAAGAAAAGCAAGTCTACTGCCAGCAGGCCTTGCTTGGCTGTGGAGGGGTCTGTGTGCCCTCTAAGTGGTGCTTGGGTGTCACAAATGGAATAAAACTGAGCTGGCTGTTCAAAAGCTTTTGTCAATAGGTGTCACTGCTCTGCTCTTCCACACTCAAATCACTCTTCTTTCCATTGGCAGTTCAGAAACAACCACCTCATTGAGCAGAAGTCACTAATTTTACAGGTAGGCACAATTACTTACCTCATCTTCATCCCCCTACCATCTTCCTCTGCTAATTACAGTGTTCCTAAATCTCTCATGCAGCAACTCTGCTACCATTCCTTTGGGAAGCTAGCACGCAGCCTATTGCCAAAAGAAACCAAGTCTTTCTAGCTTGTATTTAGAAGACAAGGAGGAACAGTGGGCATGGCATACCCAGCTGACAGCATTTGATGAAATTCCTGCTGCCACAAAGAGGCAGCTCCTTTATATGGTCTCAGCAACCAAACACAGAGCAGGGAGCAGCGCAGCGTTTTCCACCAACATCACAGGGGCTTACAAATAAAAAATGAGTAAGTCCTGGCATGAGTTGTGACTACTGTTTTGTTTTTTGGGAATTAATGTGAACAAGGAACCCGATCTGTCGGATGTGTTGCACACAGAGAGGGTCTGACTAGCAGCTCCTGTTCTACTTAATTTATGGTAATCCATGCAACTTTCTCATTCATCAGCAAACACCCAGCATTTACGCTGATTCTTCTGTCATTTTAAGTGAGGTCCTCCACTAAAATCTGCCACCTTTCTAGTAGCATACAAAGTGTGCAACCCTGTGGGCTCAGGGGGGTTCCTGCCTCCCGAATGCAGGTAACTAAAACAGTAGTACGCTGAACCTTGCATGGAAAAAAAAAGAAATACCCTAAAAGAAAATATTCAGCTAGCAATGTCTTTGTTTACAGCGGTTTCTAGCACCGTCTGATACTGTCATACAGAGATGTGCCAAATCAGCCCAAGCAAAGAATGACCGTGCTGTTCGAAGTGTGGAGGAGGTGTAAAGCAAAGCACACAGAGATGGATTATTTACAAGCCCTCATTAAGTCAATCAGTACAGGGAAGGGGTCATCAGCAAAAATGAGCAGGGGGACTACTGAGATAAAAGCAGCCAAGGAAGAACTAAGCTCTAAACCGGTTTGTGTTACATGAAGCATCTCGTACCTCTCCCACTGGCAGGATTATGTGTTACATGAGGCTACCCATCAGCTGCAAGGCAGCCGTATCAAGCCCCTGATTTCAACCAGGCTGGGCTGCCTCTGCCTCCTGCAGGCTGCAGTGCCACGGGTCCTGGGCTCAGCTGTCCCTGCATCTCCCCAGGGAACGGGATGTGATAAAGCAGAGTGTTCGGGCCTACCAGCTCCAAGAAGGGCCATCACTGCTCTTGCAGCGTGTTTGGCAGTAGGCGAATGGCAATGAACATCATCCTTGTCCAGCCTAAGGCCATTAGGGATTGAAGCTTAGAGCACAGCTCAGTGCTTTTTCAGTCCTTTACCTTGTTCGTGCCATCACGTTGTTCTTCTTGGGCTGCTGATTAACTGGGCTTCCCATGTTGCCGTTCTTCAGGGAGCCCTTCCGAGCCAGCTCCCTCTGCTTCTCTGCATATGGGACACAAAGGGGAAAAGCAAAATCAGAGAGAAACACACATATAGTAGCGGCAAACAGCATAGCAGAACTAACAGCAAAGGACATGAGCTCCTCATTTCACAGAATCACAGAATGTTTGGGGTTGGAAGGGACCTCTGGAGACCATGCAGTCCAACCTACCTGCTAAAGCAGGTTCACCAGAGTGGACTGCACAGGAATGTGTCCAGGTGGGTTTGAATGTCTCCAGAGAAGGAGACTCCACAGCCTCTCTGGGCAACGTGTTCCAGAGCTCTGGCACCCTCGAAGTAAAAAAGTTTCTCCTCATATTCAGATGGAACATCCTGTGTTTCACTCTGGGCCCATTGCCCCTCATCCTGTTGTTGGGCACCACTGAAAAGAGTCTGGTCCCATCCTCTTGGCACCCGCCCTTGAGATATTTATCAGCCTTGATAAGATCCCCTCTCAGCCTTCTCTTCTCCCGGCTGTCCCAAGGAGGGTCACTGCAAAGGCCAGATGAGCTGTGTCCCACTGCCTCCAGGATCACCAGGGGCTGAAACTAATGTACCTTGCCTCACAGCAGCTTGTTGACAATGCCACACTAAGATGGTCACAGAGCCTCCGGACAGAAACCCAGAGGGGCAGAGAAGCGGCAGAGACATTGTCTTTATCTGCACCTGGTTGCTCCATGCACCCTAAGAGTCTGCTGGGCAAGGGGATTTGTCCTTCCGCCTTCTCTCCTCCTACTGAGGCTGCAGCTGAGAAGACCAATGGGGCTAGAAAAGTGTTTGGATCAAAGCAGCACCATCATTTATTGTTAGTCCAGCCTAGCTTGAGACCAGGCATGAGTTATTACTGTTTCCCTAGACAGCAATGCACCAGACTAACACAGCCTACAGCAGAAACTGTTGCTGCCTTCCCTGTCTCTCCTCCTGGAAATCTGCGATGTCCCCCATGTGTCTTTCTCTTTTTTCTCACATCAATTCTTGGGAGCTTGCTTTCTTTATTTAAAAAAAAAAAGAAAAAAGAGAGAAACATTTTGCAGCTGTATTTTTTAAACAGCGCATTGCTTAAATTTTCAGAGCATGTTCTATTCACTGCTGAAATCAACTTTAAAATGTGGACAGTACTTGATAGTACTAGATAGATAGATAGCTAGCTTTCTTCATGTATTCAGTGCAAGAGAAGATTTAAATTAGCTCATCATTTAGGTGGGACTATTTCTCTTTAATAGCTTTTCACCACAGGATCATAACTAGAATTCAAGTCCAAAATCGAAGCCTTCTGCAGGTATGCAATGTCCATGCTGTATCAATACATCTCTGACTCCAGCAGGGACTGGAGCCCATGTGTGATGATTATTGTATAAACTGGTACTCAGCTTTCTGATTCGAATTCCTTCCTTGTTTGTTTTGGGAAATCATTTGGGTTGACTTCCCAAGCAGCTGGAAAAGTTGAGCTAACTGCCCCAGTCTCATCGTGCAATCCCAGGCAAGGCTTGTAAGGAAAAGCTGAGAATGTGGCCAGTAAGGTAGGAAAGGTCTGGTTAAAAATGTTCTCCAGAGTGTGAGAAAATGTTGGGAACTATTTCTGTGGCACGCTTGAATAATAGGGATTTACCAGGCAGCTGGCTGGGGAACGTGAATAGTGAATTCATTTTGCTTCTGCTTCCCCTGCAGTGTGAAATGTGATGATATATTGTTTTTTCTCTTGCAGATTTTATTCCCCTTGGAGAGAAAAGCACCTTTTCCTGCTTGTAGTGGGAAGGTGGTGTGCCTACTGGGGAATGCACAGTGAGCCAAATCTGTCCTTTCCACACAGGTAAGAGCAGGTGGACACATGTCCAAGGCTGCCTTTTTTGAGGGGCAAATAACCAGCAGAGATGCCTAGAGATCACAATGATGAGAGTGGCTGAGGAACCTGCAGAGAAGAGAACATACTCATCCAAACCATGCCCAGCTCTGCTCCTGTCGACAGCAGAGGTGAATAAATGCTCATTGAACTTGGCAGGAAAGGGATAGGATTAATAATCCTCTCTGGCATGAGCAACAATGAGACTGATAAAGGATCCAAGTCAAAACCTTAAATCAGAGTAATTTATCAGGACTGGAACTTGCAAATGCATTGGTTATCTGTCTCTAGAACAAAAGGCTGGTATTTTGCAGGCCACGTGAATTTTGCTATTCAGGCACAGCGGGGCTTTATGGAGGCAAATATTTACAACCCTAAACACAAACCAACTTCCGCCCATCTACACCAGAAGCTCCGGTGTCGACCACAAACACACAGTGCTGACCCAAGCTGCCAATGCTTTAAGAGGCTGTATAATTCACAAAAGGCACCTGACTCAAACAGGGTTACAGGTCTCATTTTCTGTCAAGACAGTTAAGGTCTGCCTGAGCCTTTTAAATGGACCACAGCTCCCTGCCTGCCATTGATTTCTTGGTACAAGCACTAAATGCTCCTCTCCAGCTCAGATTACTTGCTCAGCTGATTAATCTGGCCCTTTGCCAAGTGTCTTTTTCCTCCAGTAGGTCTCTCCCTGACTATTTCTATGCTATTACTGAATACTATTGCATTGTGTGGGTCTGAATGACACAAGATTTCTGATTTAACCCCTTCTTTCATTTATTTAGTGGCTTGGCATGAACCTTCCCAAAGCAAAGCAAGCGCAGCAGGAACACGCATCCTGGCATCCCCAGGCAAATTTCTTAAGCATGAACCCACAGTTCATCCCCCTCTTACGTGCTATGAGACCCTGGTGGCCAAAACACAATGGCTAGCAGGGGGAATGGGAAGTCCAGCCCGTCCCAGTGTGTTAGGACAAGCTCCTGGAAGGTGGTGGAGATGTGTTTAAGTTATGTTAGTCTTTGAGGCAAGGAAATGCACTATGTGAGCTTTACAAGTATGAACTACTGCTACTACCACCATTATACAAATGAGCTGTTTGGGTGCCCATCTTCTGAAGTAATCCTGGGTTATAAATTCCAGCCTCGCACACCAACCATCAGGTCCACCAGAACGGAGGAAGGAGGTTTTCACTGCCCGTTTTCTGCTCCGTGCTTCCTTGTGGCACAGCAGGTGGATTTTGTGAATCCCATTTCTAGGTAGTGAGCTCTTTTCCAGGCTTCCAGCTCTTTTAGTTTTGTCCCCCAGATATTTCTCTGAAGGCCAGGGCCCCAAACTCTAAGTAGCTATGCTTTTCTAGAAATGTGACTGATCTAGGCATTTCTGAAGATGGGTACTTTCATTGTCCAACATTTTAACAAAATCTTGCAATTCCACAAATTAAAGCTGTTCTCACAGAAGTTGCAATCAAACACATAAACCAGCGCAGTAAAAAGATGGTGAGAGAAGGAACAATCTAGCCTCAACAAGTAAATGGCATTTTTCTTTAAAGTCTGCCCCATATTGGCTGACGGTGAGCATGAATCCCCAAACCACCACCCTCCACCGACCCAACTGTGCTAACCTTTCTGAGAAACCTAAGAACTATGCACCTGGGCAATTCTCAGGGAATGAAAAACTAAGGTGCTTTTTCCTTCTGAGTCATCCCAGACTCTCCGATATGGTAGCCGAGTATCGCCCATTGGACTTAGATGAGGTCTGTGTTCCGACATGTCTCATCCAGCCTCAAGGCTTGGCTTGAGACACTGGGGGCATGGTCCCACCAGAGATGATAGGCATGGCTTGTCCTCAGCACCTGGCAGCTTCTGGTGCTGGCTATGCAAAGGCTCCCAGAACTGCCCGTGCTGCCCGCAGTGTTCCAGCATGTGAAATGAACTTACAGGAAGGCAATGCAGCTTGGTGGAAAACCAATGCTGGCCCTACAAAACTGCCTAATTCTGGGCAATTCGTGGGCACCACAAGAATGAGGAAGGGTTAGCAGGCACTCCTGTCAAATATAGAGAAAACGGGACATACAAGAACAAATGAAAAAAAAAAAGAAGGCTGTGATTTCCAGCCACTGGTTATCTCATGTCTGGTAAGTTTGCTGTTGGATGATCAATGAAAAGCTAATACAGCAGAGGTACAAGGTGAAGGACAGAGACTTGGAGATGGAGAAGCCAGAAAGAAACAAAGCTGCTCTCCAACTGCTTCAGATAAATCACTAATTACTGGCAGCGTAAGAGCAGTGTAACAGCAGAGCTTCAATGATGCTCTTTACAGGGCATTTGCAAGTATTCAAAATAAGTCACTCAGCTTTCGTTTCACTTAGCTGCTCTACTTTTTACCTTCGTATCTAGAGAAATACTTGCACTGGAGGTTTGTTACCCTCCTTCCCACAATGCGTTGATGGGTGACCGAACACACTGAGTACAGGTGTGATGGCTTGTAGAGACAACAGGCGACCATTAGCAATACCAGCAGGGCTGGTGCAGCTCGGGGAGGGATGGCTTTAAGCAAATCCAGGTTCCTGCAGGCTTTTCACTAATTTTCCAGACACAGACTTCCTTGAAGAAGCAGGATAGAGCAGAGGAGACTGGGAGGGCATGAAGCAGCCTCCATGTGCCTTTGATATTAAGAAGTATGCTTAATTAGGAGCCTGAAGATCCTGTCTGATCATTAGCAGGGTTGCGGTGCTGGGTAATCTACCTGGCTCTAGGCTTGAGTGGAGCCAAGCAGGATTAGCTTCTGTTTCAGTGGAGAGCTGGGAGGACACAGACAGCTGTGCCATCAATGTGACACACTAGGGAATCTGGCTGGAATTTGGCTCTCCACCAGTTACACTTCGGCTAATCCTAGACATTTAGTCAGAAAAGGAACATGTGGAGAGGTATATGTGTGCATTCCTGTGTGTATTTGAGGAGGGGGTCCAGGATCCTGCTGATGCCACTGTGCTGCTCTGAACAGTGCGTGGGACAGCTTTTCATCTGGACCTGCCAACCACCATATCACATCTCACCCTTCCTTTTTTGTACAGCTCATCACTTCATCTTTAAGAGAATTCATACCCTTATGATGATAAAATCTTTTAAGGAAAGATGATTAATTCAGTCAACAAGCAGCCTGCTACTTTTGTGCTAGCCTTACATGGGCCTGTTCTTGCTGACCCCATCTGGGCCATGCGGCATCTGCTCCAACCGCTGCTTCAAGGTAAGCTCTACTGGTGACAAGCCAACAGCCAAAGAAGCCCACACAGCTTTTGCTAAGGTGGGAATTACACCTAAGTGTAAAGAACCAAAGGAAATAGACCCGGCAGACACAATCAGGACCATAACTGGCCCAGCCCTATGTCCTGTCAGGCAATAGTCTTGTGTTATAGTTGCAGGCAAAGATCCTCAATAAGACGGTGCCCCAACAAGCTGAGCACTCAGCACACTGCCCTTGCCCTGGTGTACTTTCACCTGCCTGATTTAGGATGTGTCAGAGGACAGGTGAATAACCGTGTGCTGACAAACGGAGCACGTCCCCCTGGGAAACCTCAGTTAGAGAAACTCCCGTCTAACATGAGAGGGGCTGAATTTCACCCTTACCACTGAGAACAGCCACAGCCCTAATGGTTACCTGTTCGGCTGCCTGGATGTGTCTAGCTGCTTTATGATGAGGGAAGACAGCAATGGAGCAGAATGTACTCACCATGAATGTGTCTACGTTAAAAATCAGACTTGAATAAATCCTTACAATTATTCTCGGGCTTCAGTCTTTAAACAAAATCATAACGAGTTTTAATAACCTTTTTTTTTTCTTTTTTAATGAAATGCTGAACACCTTCTTTAGTACCTGTTGCCATGTAGGGGGGCACTGGTTTTGCCTACACTCTTCCCCAAACCAGAGATGGCAGAAGTACCTGCATGCTTCAGTCTCCTGTAGAACTGCTCCTTGTCAGACAAAGCAGACAACCCCGGAATTTGGCGAGTATCTCCCTGTACTATGCTGAAGAGCTATTTCGAAGGTCAGACCCACCCCCTAATCCACAGTTCCTGTTCATCCCACTATTGCGAGTGACTCTGGCTGTGGTCAGACAGTGGTGGGTGGAGAGCAGCTCAGGGTGTCATCGCTTCTCACTGCCACTGTGCTTGACTACACGCATCCCCCTCATCTGGGGCAGCCTGATTGGCATAAATGCAGTTCAGTGGCAGACAAGGCTGATTTGCTTACTTTGCACTGTGTGTCGGGAGCACGCAGGTGCTGATGGCTCTGGATTCCTTGCTGAAGCTGCTGACCGAACCTCACTGATTCAATTGCTTGTGAACCTGCCTGACTAGGAGAAGATGGAGCTTCCTGCTATGGGGACAGTGAGGTGTGGGACCATGGGATCTGCTGCAGTGGGAAGACAAAGAGAAATTAATCTGGTGTGACAGAGCTGTATTTTTCCATTTTCAAGATCTATGAGATGAGTTTTTGGGATGTACTTGCCTCTCTGTACCCCACTGCCAGCTGAACTGTTCAGCGTCTGAGGACTGCAGTGATTCCCTGATGAATTCTACCTTTCAAGCAAGCCGAGAATTTAAATTACGCAGTCAATAAAATTAATTTCTCTGTTCAGATCCTGCTGAATGATCAACAGAGTTGTAAGCAAAGAGAGGGGGAAAGAATGAAGCACTGACTACAACTTTTACTTCAAGCCCAAGTCCTGATTTCAACTCACGTGCATCATTTAGCTCGGGGACATTAGCATGCATCTAGTTAACACAGAAACCTTCAATACCTTTCACCTCTGACAGAGAGTATTTGTCAGTGAGGACCGTGTCACTCTTTGGAGAGATTTCAAGGTATGAACATCAATAGGGGTTTTGCCTGCAGGCTGTATAGAAAGGGAGGTATAAGAATACTGTGTGCAGGGACCATGCTGATGCTGGAGAGGACTGAGCTCCCTGGGGAGATTTGGAGAGCATAAGTGAGCATGCAGGTGGCATTAGCACAGCTGACGGTTGTGGCTCCCTGCATTGGAAGAAAGGCAAAACAAAAGCAATTTTTACTGAACAGGGGTAGCAGAAACAAAAAGGATCAGTCTGCAGCCAGCCCCCTGCTCTGAATACAGGGATTACAGTTTCAAGCTGATATGTGCTGGGCATCAACGTTGATTATTCAGGACAGGCCACCTCAATCAGGATTGTTTCACCCAGCTTCAGAAAAGGCTGTTCAGATAAACAAGGGTCAGATAGGTAAGTCATCCAACTACCAACTTGGGCAAGTTGTGCAAGACACAGTATTTTCATCTGAAGAATGTTATTTTTGCTGACTCAGCCAAACTTGGGGAAATTAGCAAACTACGTTTAATTGTGAGAGCTGGCTATCAAGAGCAGGCCTATAAATCCGTCTTCCAAGGTCCCTCCTGGACTATGCTTTAAGCACCCAAATAGCTCCATTTCCTTAATGTTTGGCTGATCTGCCTGCTGCTCTGCCCCTTTGGCATGGCTGAGAGCTGGCACAAACACCCATGGGCGTTGAGTGGTTTTAAGCTCCCTTCAGCTCCCAGGAAGGCTTGACCAAACAAAGAACTGGTAAACGATCTAGGCAGTACAAAGACGATGTTTGCATCACTTATCCAAGGATGCAGCTCCTAACTTGACTCCTCGAATAGGAGCTGCTGCAACAAGCAGCCAGTGCATTGCATGCACGGCAGCGTAGGGCTTGTTCTGGGGTGACACTGGCTGCACAAGTGACAGAGAAGTTTCTGGTTGTCTGACTGATGCTACTATTTGTGTTTTCCTTCAGAAGTGAAGTGCAACACTATTCCTTAGCACAGCGGAGGACAGGTAAATGAGGGCTCTGGTCCTGATCAAAGGTATCATCTACTTACACCACAAGCATCTCCAAAAGTGGCCTTACGTTCCAGCAGCATGTCCCCATCCCCTAGACACACTTTGCCTGCCCATTTATCTGACCCTCATGTGATTATAGAAAGGAACAACGTCTCTATTTATATCCACTGTTGGGCTTTGCTATCTAGCAGAGCAGGGCATCCAGTGCAATTAGCCATCCAGCAAATAAAATCTTACGGCTGTACACTTTAGGGAAAAAAATTACTATTTTGAACACAGAGTGTTTTACTTCTTCATGGCATGACATAATCGCAAATCATCTTTGTAAACCAGTCGGTTGTATTTTACTGCTGGGATAAACTATTTAACCGTTTTACTTCAAAGCCACGTAGAGCATCTGTGGCAGCAGAGGAGCAGAGAACCGGGGTTCCCAGCTCCCAGTCCTCTGCCCGAGCTCTCTCTCTGCAGCCATTTTATTTAAACAGGTTGTGACGATGGAGCAGCAGGCAGCAATTCATCTCTGTTCATCTTCGAACATCTCTCTGTGCTGATTTCAAAGGCATGTGTTGTCGTAGTTCCCAGCTCAAAAGGGCATTTCATTGTGATTCAGCCCACGCTTTTTTCACTTAATTTTTAAGGATTGAAACTTCTATTTGTAATGGCTGCAAAATACCGCATATAAAGATCTCATTCATCATTGTAAAAATTGGAATAAATGAACAGCATCAGTTTTATTTATATGTATTTTTCTGTATCTTTCACATTTACTTTCACAAAGGGATTTATTCGGTATTTTCATGTAGTTTTAAAATAATTTTCTTCCTGAGAGAAGGACAAAGTCAGATATCTGGAGAAGCATTTGCATCCTGACAGGCCCAGCTAAAAAGTTTCTGTTTATAAACTGAACTCTAGAAAATATAATCCATAAAACTGAGATACTTTATCCCTTAACATATTTCAAAGGGACAGAAACAAATAAGTTATTTCACCAGAACTTCTGCAAATGCTCCCTCAACATTTCTACTTAACTGAACACTGGTTTAAGGCAAAGACATTTGCTTGACGCTNAAAAAAAAAAAATTGAGACTTTTAAGTGCAATTTAGCTCTCTTCATTTAAATAACTCTCTTCATGTAAAGCATCACTTATGCTAAAGGTGTAATCTGCCAGATAAACAGAGGTAATATTAGTGCCCATATCACATTTATTATGCGTCCTGATGGTCTGTGAAGAAGCATTAAGGTCACTGATGCATGTAGTAAGTATGACGCATATTTAGGAGAGTAACAGTACAAACTTTTTTGGCTGAACACTCACAGCGTTTGCTTACATGTGAGATCAACATATAGTCCATGTTTTCATAAAAAACACTTGAATAGAGCCTGATAGAAGTAGGCTTCAACTGTATACACACTTAATCAAATGCCCATGCTTGCACAAGTCTAAAATACACACCAAATGACTGGTCTATGGCAAGCAACAGATTTTTATGGCCTATATAAACCACAAACCTAATTCATTTTTAACATGTTGTAATTGGGAAAGCTTTCACTGGCTGGCAGATACCACCGCTTGTATTGACTTGGTGAGTTCTCACCCAGTAGCCAAAACAAATAAGGACAGAAGTGCTAATGCTGCGGGCAGCATGCGAGCTACAGCACCCTGCCTGGAAAGGACGCCTGGGCTTTTCCTAGAGCTGACAGTCCCAGCCCTGTTTCTGGCTTTGACTCAGCAGCAAGATGTCATATATTGGATCCATTGTATTTTACTATTTGCTGCACTGGGTTTCTACAACCCTACGCATTTAAAGCAAAATTCCCTATTTTTAATCTAATAAAATGAAAACAGATGGAGAAAAGCAACCAGGCTGGTTAAGATGCTGAATGGATGGATACTCCTCACCCCATCATGCTTTTGAGAAATCCCTGCTTTAGAGTTTGATACCCACCTTTTCATTCCCTGGAAAAGGGAAAGAAAGAGCGTTACTAACTCAGCATGTCGCCCTACAAATACGCTGCTCCCCAGAAGAGCATTGTTTCACTAGATGAAACTGAGAAGAGGATATGTACAGCCCAGGGTGCCTCTTCCTGCTATTTGGTTTATCAGCCCCAGCCCCAGGTACCTGGATCTGCAGCGGCTTGGCTGCAGAGCCATCCCACACAGCAAATCTGCTGCCTGGCAGGATTACTGACATGATCTCCCCCTCCAGCGAGGCTGCCATTGTCTGGAAATTTGACAAGAGCCTTAGAGCTCAATTAGTTATTTAATAAGTTTATGATTAACTAATCTGCTGATTAAGCTTTCGTTAATTAGGCTGGCAGGAATTCTGTTTCAGATGGATACTGGGCCCTTATTTAATACATTTCCTCTTGGAGCAGGGTCAGGGATCTCCGTGTGAGCCCTTGTGTGCAGCATGCCCCCACACTTCTCTCTCTTGCGGCAGAAGTACCTGCAAAAACTGTTTGGGTGGCACCTGGGGCTGCTGCCAGATCACCGGGGCATGGTGGCCCCCGGGGACAGCAGGGCATTGCAGCCCAGTTGTTGTTGTACCTGGTGCAGCTGAAAGACTCCAGCTCGTCTCCTCTGAAGTCTCGCCAGACAACGCGGAAAGCGGCAGGCAGGGTTTATCTAGGGCAGCTGCAGACCTCGCCGGTAGCGTTTCAAAGAGCCTAGCCTGTCATTTTGATATCCACGCTGCTCTCATCTGGATTCGGGTGGCCCACCCCAGGGAGGAGCGGAAACTCTTTTCCTCTTTCTCTTTGCAAAGCGCTTAGAGAAAGCTTTCAGCTTCATCTCTGGCTTTGTCCCTTGCTACATGCTCTGAAGGATGGGGCTCACAGGGTGCTGCAATCCGGCTCTTGTAGGGTGCCTCACCAGAGGGGGAAGAATGCCACCACCTTCCTCCTCCAGCTCGGACCCTGCTTTGGCAGAGAAATCAGAATTGGGCTCAGGGGTTAATCCCAAACTATCATAAATGATTAACACTTTTCCCATCCTCAAGGGATCCCCTGTCTCCTTTCTCAGGTAGAGCTGCTATCTGGCAGCACACGGCAGTAAGGGACGGTGGATGGCTGGTGGATGGTTGGTTACTACTGCCAGATATTTTATGTTTCTCAATGTTCTCCTCCTTCCAGGGAGGGGTGCAGGGTTGAGGATTTGGCAACCGCCTTTTTCTTCCACCTCTCAAAGGGTCTGATGTGAAAACACATCCGTGCCTCAAACGGCAGAGGGAAAGAGGGCTGGCCAGAGAAAGCCTACGTCCCTGTTGAAAGCACGGAGAAAGGGGCTTGAAAAACATGATGAAAGGGGCTTTCTGGGTCCCAGGTTGTTGTCTGCAGCTGCTTTGAGTGCTGCAGGAGGGGAAGCAGTGCTGGGGGATGAGAGGTATCACCCCCACATCACATAGCCCCGCGGCTGGAAATCAGACACGCACACTGCTGAGCTGAAGCCTCTGTCAAAGGACCGGCAGTTCTGGTGGCAGGGAAAGCTCAAAGGGATGCATGGAAAGCCTGACTCACATGGAAAACAGCAGTAACATACAGGTTAAGGTAATGGCAGCTCTTAATATACAACTCCGATGCCAACGAAAAACGGTTTAGTAGTTTAATGCTGATGTGTGTTACATCATTGTTACCCTTTGTCAGGACAGTGCACGGGGGAGCGATGATCAGACGCGGTTTGCTAACACAAGCTGTCACTGCCACCCCAGCAATACTCACTGCTGGACCACAGGCAGCCCAAATGGAGAGAGGATGGGTGCTAAAGCATTGCTGGCCTGAGCAAAAGTAAAAGTAAGTCTGGGGGAAGGGGAAGCAGGTACAACCTAGATTCTGAGCGTCAGAGGCTGTACCTCCCTCCACACATTACTACCTTTCCTGCAAAGACTCAGGCTTTTTCACCTTGCTGCAGCTGAAGGCCTGATGAGAGAACACTTTGGCAAATCAGCCCACCTCCCCCAAACATCAGCAGGGGAGGTTTCCAGCTGCCTCCCTGCTCTCGACACCTTAGCCATAAACGAGATCGCTGGCAACGCTGCAGCTACCGAGTCCCTGCTATCTGACCCAGCTCTCCCAAATGACCCAGTGAAGCAGAAATTCTGGCAGACCAACATTTTAATCTCCTTCCTTGATGGCCAGCTGTATGCACTGAAGGAGGAAAAAATCCTAGCTTGTACTTGCTTATCAGAAGACCATTAAGCTAAGAATTTTCTACAGCATTTCTAGGACAAAAGGGAGGAGAGAAAGAAAATCAACACAAGAATCATCATAATTTCGGTGCCGCTTGTATGCCTGGGCTGGGCTTGTGTTGGGCCTCAGTGCATGCATGTTCAGCTTCACTTGGCACATACACATTTTAGAGCTAAAATCACCAACTGTATACAAACATACAGTTTATTGTTATATATTAACAGTTAGTTGCATGTTTGGCTGCCTGACTGGAGCTGGAGGTGAGATGAGATGAGATGAGAGGAAAGCAAGGCGTTATTGCAATAGCACTAAGGAACTAGTGAGGGTGTATAGAAGATACGTAGTTCCTTGCCTGAGGAAATTAAGACAGAAAACAGACTGTGCATAAGGAGTACCGGCAGCTAAAATGGTAGTTGTTTCAGTGATGTACAGTTCCTCTTGGTTCCGACTTCAATTTGAATTATCTTTCAATAATTAAGGTTTACAACAGGCTTTAACTTGTATACAGATACTTCAGCACAGCAAAAGCAGGTTGAATTTAGTGACGAAAATGTGGGGTGAGGAGTGTCAGCTTTTTCCACCTGACAAAAACTTCGGCAGAGTCTGTGATAATTTCCATCCCTTTTAAAGCATTTCATAAAATATAACCTGCCTGTCCTTCAGCCAGGTGGTGCTGCTGGGCAGAGGTGAAGGGAAGAGGAGCCAGCAGTGGGGAGATGCTGGCTGGGTACCACACATCTGCCGATGGAGCGGGCAGCAGGATGTGCAAGGAACAAAGAGCAGGGGGGTTTTATCTTAAGGCAAGGTGGGATTTCACAAAGCCTTTACAGACATACATGCTTGCTCTGTTTTTCTTTTTGCTACGCGTTTTGTAAATAAGCTAATTTTCCTGTTCATAATCTGTCTTGAATCAAGAACACAGATTTCCATTGCCAACTAACTGCATGCAGTGCTAGTAGTATGAACTGTCATCTTTTTTGCCTCATTATTTCTCTCCATACAAGCACCAGCAACTTTTAAATCATACTGTATCTCGAATTACCCCAGGGATAGAAAATTAGGGTGATGAGATTATCTGTCCTGAAGACAACTTCAGTGTGAAGCAACATCAGAAGCTCTCTCTGAACGCACAGGCTGGGGCGTCTGCAGGAGATGGGGAATGGGAACCAGGTACCAGTTCCCTGGAGGAAAGAAGGAGCTGTGGTGTGTGTACACACACACGGATACACACATTCTCTCATGCACAATACGCTGGAAAGAGACGGGCTTTTGCCAAGACCCAAACAGAAACAGGTTTAACACTCAGATTTCCTGACTGTCTCTCCACCCCACTGATGCTGGCACACGCAGCGCTCGAAAAAGACTGGGAAAAGCTGTGAGCAGAGCGAAAGGGTGGCAGAAAATACTCTTTGCTTTCAACAGGCCTTTGCGGCTGCTCACAGCTGCACTTGTGAGGTGAATGAAAGGGCAACGCCAAGCTTCAGGGAATAAAAACCCTTTAACTTTTATCCAGGCCAGCACCAGCAGAGATGTGGAGGAAGCCCATGGACTGTCAGCCTTGTCCTTTCCAGGGATGGCACTTAAGCCAAAATATGTGGGCACTGCGATGTGCTGAGCTGTCTCGAACCAAGTCTTTCCTTGGGCAGCATGTGCATTGTGGGAACGACAGAAGAATCATCATTTTCGGATCATCAAAGACAAAACCCAGCAAAGTCATCCAATCAAGATGATGCATCTTGACTTGAGAACCCCAGGGAAGGCAGCGACTCTTTGCAGATATTGCCGAGTGTGAAGGGGAGGAATCTGCTCAGCTGCAGAGTAGCCAGGTCTGGGCCCTGTAAGCACTGGGGGATGCTTTGGGAAGACCTGGAGTCCCTCTTTCCCCCCAGCTTAGTGATACTGAGGGCAGTGCATTTTTGCAGAGCCTCCAGGTGGTTTGGGTCCTCTGCTGCGACGCCTGTCATAGACTGAAGGAAAACAAGGGAAGATGATTTATGGCGGTAGCGGTGTTATTCTGCAACGTTAATGAGTGGGAACATTTTAACCACAGGGATAAAAAGTGAGGAGAGACAGAAAGACAACTTAAGATGGCACTTTTATATCCCCTGCATCTGCTCCCTGGGCACCCTAGATCACACTGGCTCAGCCCAATGTCAGGAATAAGGTTTCTTCCTGCCAGGTCTCCAGGGGCCAGTAACATATAAGGGAGAGTGAGTTGCACCTCCTCATCCCACAAAGCTGTCAGAGCAGCTCTGACGGCCTCACCTCTGCCGCAGTGTCTGCTGTGAAAGGTAAGGACAGCCACTGCTCTTCTACATCCCTGTGGAGAGGACGGTACCAGAAACCAGAGGTAGAAAGTTGTTTCTTCTGTAAATTGCACCAATTTCATGCTTAAAGGAAGCAAACTGGAATAAACGGGAACCCCAACAAAGCACCTCTGCTGCTTCTGTGCTGAAGATGCTTTCCCACAGCAAATTCCAGTAACACAGAGAGGTAAATTTGAAGGTTAAGCCTACCACCACATTTTGCACAAGGGAAAGGCCTTGCTGGCTGGGACAGTGACCATAGGATTTTCTTACTTCACTTCCATCGTTAAATGAACTGTTTACTTCGGTCGACCTTGTGAAAAACCATGCTTGGGATGCGCCACTAGGTCCATAATCTGGTCATCTGCACAGACCTCAGGAAGGTCAACCAACATCTACCAATGTGGATAGTGGACCTGGAAGGTCCCCACCACAGTGGAAGGTGCTGGGGACCTGGCAAAGCACCACCCTGAGAAGGTTTGTGGTTATAAGGTACATCTGACAGTCTCCAACTGAAGCCACCATTTGCAACTGGAATCAGCCAGCTAAAATTATCTCCCTAAATTGCTGTCTCATACAGGGTATTGTACCTAAAAATGTCTTGAAACACTGTTGGGCCAAAGGAACAAAGCAAAAGTCAGTGCCTGCGCAGACGGTGCCCACAGGGCACTCTCCCTCTGGAAATCTCTCAGGACCAAGTCCACCACTTGAAGTCGCTTGGCTAACTTCAACACTGCTGGGATGGCAGAGCGATCCATATGTAGCAAACCCCAGAGGCTTTCAAAGACTGTCCCAAAGAACACGTTTTACAGTGGTGGCCATTTACAAATGACGACATACCACTAATTACCCTTTCTTTCCACCGAACATAACCCCACTTCCTCCAGACCACAGCTCAAGACTACTCATCCTTCGAACAACCCTGTTTGTTAACCACTGCTAAGGGCCATCTTGAGCACTAACTACATGATGAGTACTCAGGAAGCAAGAGTAAATAACTTGTTCAAGTGAAGGACCGGAAGAAATGTACTCATGAATCTTCATTTTGAGAATCCCAAATATTCTCTGCTTAATTTTTCACAATTCTGTGATTCTGCTCCTGGATTATAGAGCTGTTCTATGAAGTCTGACAAGTTGCTTTTTTTGTTGTCTTCTGAAAAGTTTTAGCATTGTTCTGCAGCCTTGTTAGATGTAACAATCAGCTTTTTATAAGCATCTCTTTGTTCCACGCTCCAAGACCATGAAAGAGAATTTATTTCTTCTGGGCTACAGGCAACATATAAGTTTGCTCCAGACCAGCATTCATTTTTTCCCCAAGGCAAGCTCCACACCTTTAACAATCTTGAACATCTGCCCACTGCCTCCACTCCTGCCCTAAATTCCTCATAAGAAGATCAAAACAGTGTTTTTCAAGCTATTAAAATAGTAAACCTCATTCTCCAGGATGGATTTGAACCCTCTCTGTTTAAAATCCATTCCTCTGTCCTACAGAAAAAAATGCATGGGATGAAAATGGGGAAAAGAAATATGAAATGGGAGGATTCACTCACTTTTTTTGATTCTGTTCTTTCTTACAATTATTAGTGGCATGCAGCAGGTAGGATCTGTGTGTGACAGCCACCCTCTGGGTCATCATCTTTTCCTGCAAAGTCCCCTCACGATACAAATTACAGCAGAAAAAAATATTCCTCTGCCAATCTAAGATTTAAGTTGTCTTTTCCAATGGCTGCTTGAGACATCAGCAATGCCAAGAAGAGCTTAAACTGGTCTATGAAATGGAGGTGTTGTACAGCCACTTTAGCAGCTGCTCCTGCGCCACATGTCACATGAACATGTGCACAACCACCTTGAATCTGCTTCTGCTTTGTAATATTCCATTGCTAGACTCAGTGGATGCCCTTGTTTTGCTAGGACATAGTGGGCACAAGAAACCAGCTGCTTGCTGGTATTAAAGGATCACTCAGCATTGAGAACCATGGATAAAATGCAAGTCAGGAAAGACACCTGTAAAAGAACAAATTTCCCTATCTGTGCACTAGAGTCAGTAAGAGAAGCAAAGGAGAAAATTAATTTTAACATGTTCTTAAATTCAATCACGCTACAACTGAGGAGGTTTGGTGAATTCAAGAGAAAGGACAGCAATAATTAAAATTTAAAAATAAGAACATTCGTAACAGCATGAAAATCAAGTAGCAATTGGGTTTCTCTTGTTCACCAGTGGACATACCAGCACTTATGAAGAGGACTGCTTTGTGCCAGTGCATGCAGGTTACCTAAGTGTACCTCCGCAAATCCTACCGTGTTTGTGTTGTGAACCCAAGAGAATAACTAGGTAGGACTTAGACAGTAAGACTGCTTTTTCAGTAGCACGTAGAAAGTATATTACATCTGAAAAAAAAACAAACAACCTGGAGTTCTAACTAGGGACAGGTACTTCAAGTTGGAAGTGACCTCAGGAGCCTTCCAGCCCAACGTCCTGCTCAAAGCAGGATCAGCTATAGGATTAGACTGGGCTGCTCAGAGCTTTATTCAGTCAGGTTTTCAAAACCTTCAAGGACAGAGATGACACAACCTCCCTGGGATAAGTTTTCCAGTGCTGGACTGTCCTAATGGTGAAAAAGGATTTCCTTAAGGTGATTAAGGTGAGAAAAGAAACAGGTCGGGAGTGAAGTACCCACTAGACGCTACAGGCAATTTACTGCCAACACAGGCATGTTGATATCATCCCTCACTAGCACAGAGAATGTTTCCCATGAAGTCTTTCCATTTGTCTTACAACCCTCCAGGTTATCCTGGTCAACTCCCATCTGATGGTCATTACCTGGTAAATTCAGACATCTGGCACTGTCTTCTTCCTCTTTACTCCCACTCCTTTCCCTTTCTCTCTCTGCCATGTCCTGAAGCAGAGGAGATTACAACCTGGTTCTAGGTCAGGTTCTAGGACTGTCATGTATCATAGATCTTCTGCCCATAGGCAGAAGGGAGCTGGGAGGAACTAAAAACATAACATCTGCCTGCACAGAAAAACCTATATCAAAGTTTCGCTTTCATATTTTTGCTTCATGCCCTGCCCCACAGATCAGAGCCACATTTCAGCTTGGTAGTTAAAGCATTCAGGCAGGAAAAGGAATTGAACTTGAGTCTTCCATGTTCTGACTTGAAGTCTGTAGCTAAAAAAGGCACAGCTGTTCTGTGACTTGAGCCTCCCAAACTTTTCATAGTCAAAACCAGTCTGTAAATTAGACATGAATTTGTGAATTTTGGAACAACTAATGATACATTCTTTAAGTGAATTTACAAAAAAAAAAAGGTGCAAATGTTTACTAGGGAGTTTAAGCCCAAGATGCTTGTATTCTCTTTAAAAAGTGCAAGCAAACCCCAAAAATCTTAATTTAAACACAGCCTCTGTTCTGGACTCAAACTACCCATGCCTGACAGCATCGCTTTAAATATTAAATATGCTAGCCTTGTTCAAGACATATTTTTAGCACCGTGTGATTTAGTATGTCAAACACGGTTTCTCAGATCAACTTATACAAAGTACAATTGTCTCACTTGTACTATTTTTCTCTGCTAATTCCTAGCGCTACAACCAGTATTTAAAATAAATCATAGCAAATCTTTATTTTTTTAACATCTGCTCCTACTTTCAGGCTGGGCAGTGATGGGAACAGAGAAAGGCTGTTTTCTAGCATGGAGTGGCTGGTGTTACCTGTGAGCTCTGCTGCAGTGAAGGGGCTGCCAGCAGCTCGGAAACACTTGGTGTGATTAAACTTTCTTCTCACAGCCAGCTCACCATTTACTCATGTCAGAAAGCACTTTGAAGCACGTAAGCTTCAGACAACTGAGCTAGACGGAAGAACTGCATCGCTCGTCCAAGAGACATCAGCACTTGCTGACTTGATTGTACCAATTTCATAGCAATGACCAAAAAAGAAGGTAAGTAGTTGTTCGGAAAAAGTGGGAATTACCTTGCATTTAGAGTAGAAGGGAAAAAATAAAACAAACATAACAAGATGGTTTGGGGTTTACAGTAGAATTGCCTTAAAACAGTGTAGAGGATTTATTTGACTGTGCTACAAACACTGATACTTTACAGGACAGGGAGTTGAAACAGTTCCCCATTCACAGAAGTTATAGAAGCGACTACACAGAATGCACTGAAAGTATTCCCCAAACTTCGGAACTTTCTTCGGATATAGACTTAGAAATACGTAATATTGCAGAAACTATTATTTATGGTATAATTAAAAACCAATGCACAGAGGCTTAGGCTGAACCAATCCAAGCTCTTCCCAAGGTAAGCAGTGAGTCAGAAAAAAAAAAAGGCAGAGAGTTAAGAAAAGAAAGAAAAAAATATTCGGGCAGAGTTCACAGGTGAAAAGGACACGAAGAGGAAGGCAGGACTCAGTGAGAGGCAATGGCTCAGCTGTGCAGTCCTAAAGACTGAGGATGGATGATTTCACTGATACTGGGAGCAGGAGGAAGCCTGGGAGAGGGGCAGTTTGCAAAGCAGAGTGCAGAGAACAGGACTCTACTGTTCATGCTGCACTGAGGCTGGAGGCAGAGATGAACAAACCGCAGTGGTTACACAGGAGAAGCTGGAGATGATTACTTGAGCAAGTACATGAAGACTTGGATCTATCTGCCAAGAACACACTTGTTACCCCACCTCTCCCCTTGTAACTGGATGTGGAGAGAAGACACAAATGTTGTCTATGTGGTATGCTTTCCCTATAGGTTAATAAAGAAAGAGGAATGCTCAAATGTTTTCAAATCTAACAACTCCTGGTTTTCTTTCTGGAAGAGGCTTCAAAAAGGGGACTACAGCTGTTTTGCACAGTGCCAGACTACAGTGTCTCATTATCATGAACGATGCAATAAATGCCTACCCTTAGCACAAGCTACTGAGCCATGATTCATGCAGTAATTATAGCCTTTTGAACGATAGCTGTGTTTAACAACTGGAGAAACGGGATCAGACTGTCCAATTACTGCTGTGACTTTACAACTTCTTAAATAAAATCTTATCTCGGTAAATATGTGACATCTATAAAAACCGCTTTATTTTCCTTCAGTGAGACATGCTTTATAGAGAATGACTGCCAAGCGGAACAAGAAAAGAGCTGTGCCAAAAGCTTGAGGGTTGAAAGAAAAGGAGGAGAGGTGTGAGAAGGAACTGTGCACACAGCGGAGCAGAAAGACTGTGTTTGGTACCTCCTGTGGCCTTACCTGGAGAGGCCACTGCCTCATTGCTGCCAGGGGTGAAGCAACTGTCAGGGAACCAGCAAAGCTCCCTCTTAGTCCCAGCCAGGACTTGCAAGACCCAGAAGCCTCTTCATACAACTAGTCCCACCCTCTCCACTGCAGCTTTATTCCTGTTCCTAAAACTTCTCCGTAAATCTGTGGGGCTGGCTGGTATAAGAGGCTGGTGGTATCTCTGACCCCAAGCTGAGACGTTGAGAATAGCAGAAGTTGCAGTAGAGTTCCTTCCACCAGTCTGCTAACCTAGGCAACAGCCTCTTTTGCGTGTACCCAGCACAGGCCCATACTGCTCCATGACCTCCTTCAATCAGCCCTCCCTTCATGAAGAACCACACAAAAAACCTCCACGGTTCCTTCTGTGCTGCCCCCTGATTTTGGGAATCGCTCCTCCCCAGACCTCTGAACCCAAACTGAGGGACACGAGGAAGCCAAGGCTGCTGCTAACTAGGCAAAAATTGTGCTCCTATCCTACCTCTTCTCCACTATTCCATGTGGCAGATCTCCCCAGCTGACACACTTAGAGCTTGGCCACGCAGGTGGTGCGTTAACTGAGGCACTTGCTGTGCGTGGCGCACCAGGGCTCTGCTGTCTGTGGCTGGGTGTAACGCTTCTGCTGTATCTGGAGCCAAGACTGTCCCCAGGTTCAGAAAAGGACTCTTTGGATGTTCCTCTGTTCATGCCCGGCTGAGGCCTGCATCCAAGACCACCATGCTTCCCTCACCTAGCAAGGACCCTGCAACTGACAAGAGCACATGCTGTTGATGACATCCTCATCTGTTCTGCTTTCCTGCTGTGGCACACTAAGGTTTCTGTGTTTTTCTGAGTCTCCAAAGGATCCATTACAATCTCACAGAAGCAACAAGAAGTCTTCAAGGTGCTGTGAGCATCCTCTGTGCGTAACAGCTAAAAAAACAACCCACCAAACAAAAACTGCAGTGAACTTCCTATACCAGCACAAATTCCTTTCCTTTGAGAAGTGTGTGTAATTTCTACTTAACAGAGCCCTGATCTGCTGACAGAGCATTTTAGCCCAACACTCAATACGCAGACAGTAACCCTTCCTGGTTAAGAGCTGAATGTACAGCACAGAGAAGACAGAGGGGGAACCCACATCACTGAACAAATTCAGTTAACTGTCAGGTACAGTTTAAGCCTCATCATTAACAAATCAAACACAGGGGAAAAAAAAGCATCATCCAATATTGTCTATGGATGCTGTGGTCTGTCCCAGAGGCAGTTAATATTAATTACACTGGGCTCTACTTGCTTCCCTTGAGTGTCACATGGAAACTCATCTATCTATGGAGACATCAGAAGGAATTACAGAAATAAAACACTTGGATAATTCAGAATTGAGGAAATCACAGAACCACAGAACGTCAGGGACTGGAAGGGACCTCAAAAGTTCATCCAGTCCAATCCCCCCGCAAGAGCAGGAACACCCAGATGAGGTTACACAGGAAGGTGTCCAGGCGGGTTTGAATGGCTGCAGAGAAGGAGACTCCACAACCTCCCTGGGCAGCCTGTTCCAGTGTTCCATCACCCTCACTGTGAAGAAGTTTCTTCTCAAATTTAAGTGGAACCTCCTGTGTTCCAGTTTGAACCCACTGCCCCTTGTCCTATCATTGGTCGTCACTGGGAAGAGCCTGGCTCCATCCTTGTTACACTCATCCTTTACATATATATAAATATTAATGAGGTCACCCCTCAGTCTCCTCTTCTCCAAGCTAAAGAGACCCAGCTCCCTCAGTCTTTCCTCATAAGGGAGATGCTCCACTCCCTCCATCATCGTCGTGGCTCTGCGCTGGACTCTCTCCAGCAGTTCCCTCCAGTAGGCCAGAGGATCAGGTGGAACCTATCTTTAAGGACACAGGCTCCGAGAAGCCAGAAAACAGTATTATTGCCATTTTTCGTGTTAATTTTGTCAAAAATGCCAATACCTGAGCAGGCAGCCTAGTCAGCTCAGCTGGTGTTCGTCTTTTTAATGTCAGGAACAAGGTGCAAATCACTTTTGGGGACATCACTTTCCTTTAAGCCAGTTCTCTATGTACTTCATAGAAAACAGTGATAAGAGTAATACATGCTGTGTAACAAGACCTCTGAGCAGACCACCAGCCCATCACTGCTCTGGTGCTGCCTGCTGGGGTTAGGCTTTGCTAGGCCACGTAGTTTTTATTCTCAACACTACTTCCACTACTGAATATTTCCTTCCTTCTACCAGAGAATCTCAATAATTTGCTTAATTTGTTTTGCCTCACAACCTTCTGAGCTGCTTCTCCTGTTTGAGGTGACAGATTATGGTGGGTCACGGCAAATAAGAGAACCTGTAATTTGCAGCTCTGGTCCCCTGCTTCAGGCACAAAACCCCCATTCAGACTCCAGGTGCTTTGGCTTATTCTCATTATAAAGTAAAATAATTTGCATAGACGCAGATTTTCAGGCTTAACTCTCTTTCTTAGACTATCAGACCTGTAGGTACTGTAAAAATTTGGAATGGCTAAAGGATGGTCAGGTAATTCCAAAAAATGATTCGGCTACCTTATAGCTTCCTCCTTCATGACTTTTTATCTGAAGGCATATTAGCCAAGAGTGGTGTGTACAACACCAGGGTGGGTGTGGGTCTATGGGTTTGCAAGGTGGTGAAGGGCTGGGAAGGTCAGCAAAGCCCTCGTGGGGTGGCACAATAAATGAAGCAAATTTCAGTGACAGAAAGACTAGGCTCGTTTGGTGAACATCGTGCTCATATTCACATGCTCACGCTTTGCTACTGGGATGTGCTGACTGGTACCTCCCTTCCCTCTGCCTCACCTCACACTCCCTCCTGCCCAGAGCTCTCTGCTGAACTCCAGTGAACTGCTCTGTTCCAGTTTCTCCTAAGGGCTTTACTGTTCACCCGAGCCTGTGTCAGCTACAGTGTCTCAAAACACCTCTTCTCTTCTGCTCCTCTATTTCTGCTCTAACTAATTCGCAATAATATGCCTGTCACAACTGTTTTTCTGCCCTCATCTTTGCTGCTCTGTCTGCAGGCAGCCTTACTGCTCTTAACATGATGCAGCTGCTCACTCTCTCATCCCCTCCAAAAAGAGCCTGGAGATATCCTACAGGAAGGATGCTACAATAAATCTGTGTATGCAATTTCTCTTATAAATGGAAAGAGCAATAACATATGAAATAATGTTTAAATAAATTCCTTCCAAGCCCCAGGAGACCTCCAAGGGGTGGGCTGCACTTCTATCTTCATGAAGAAAATCAATAGCAGTGCTATATTGCTGCTGCGCTCTGGCTTCCGTACTACTCATTCCTCCCGTACAAAGTAGAGACTGTGTTGAAGGAAATGGGTGCTCCCAGGGGAGGAAAATGGCTTTGTGCACTTAAGGTAATGATGTCACTTGAGGTCGCCATGCAAACAGTTATGGATATGGAAATCTGCCGTCTTGTCAATAGAGCTGGAACCTGGGGACCTAGCTTAAGAGTCATGGCTTTTTTATAAAATGCTTTCCCAATTTACCTACAGAGCTTCTTCCCAGAAACAACAGCTGCTGTACCTAATTAGCATTAATCGTCTTGTTACAGAAGAGCAACTGGGAATAGTACAATACTTGAGGTACTGACAGAAGGATACACTAATGGCATTGATTTGTCCAGTCTACTACAATCTCCCCTTATTATCCTGTTTTCTGTATGAAAAGGTTAGAAGTCACAAGCTGTGAAGCAGACTTGGGAAGAGATGACAGGAAAGGAGCCATGGGTGGAGGCAGTTACCAAGACACTCAGCCTAAGCAAGACGCTTGCTGCCTGCTCTGTTTGGGACTGCATCTCCTAGCATCAGTTTTGCATCGTGACCTGTGGCAAGAGCAGCCCTGGAAAGGGATGTCTGAGCAAGGCATCCCTTTGAACAGCACCAGGATAGGATGCTCTGCTGTGCGCTTTGCAGCTCTTCTGTGCAGCTGCATTAAAACAAGCTGTGAACCCACACTTAACCCTAGGAGAGGGGGGTTAAATTGCTACACAAATTGAAATATCAGTTTCAGGACCAACATGGGGAGATAAAGGCAATCTGTCTTTTACTGAGACTAGAGACCATCTGTAAAATTTCAACCAGAAATGCACCAATTTTGTTATGTTGAACCCTGAGGGCTTTGCAGTTCTCAGCTCATTGACTGATATTCCCAGTACTGCTCCTCCCTGATCATACAGCAATTCAGTATCTGCCACGAATGTGAAGCAGCAGGCTGGAAGGCAGGAGCTAAAACCACAGATGTGTCATCAGCCTATGTCCCCAAATGGATTATCTCCTCTGTTCACTCCAGCCTTCACCAAGATGCATCCCAGCCATAAATTAGATCCTCAGTTTTGTCCAAGTCAAGCACCCTAGGGAACAAAACACTGTATTTCCTTGCCATGGGGTTTCTGTTGCTATTTTATCCTACCAGAACTGCTTGCTCTGAGAAATTATCCCAGTTACTTGCTTGAGGTTTTTGAGAATCTTGTTTGTGAATAAGCAAGAATTAATCCAATAGCACAAGTAAAATAATTCAGTGTTTGTAAGTAGAGGTACCTAACTGGTGTCCCAACACCAAACCCCCATCTCCAGCTAGAGACTGTGGCAGCCAGAGACATGAACTCCTGTGCTGTCACCAAGTAAAATCTTAGGATGTTTGTAAATGGAGGAACAGAGTGATGGAGCGGAGCAACAGGATGGGATCAGGCCCATTCCCTTTGGTGGTCTCATTTGAGATCTCTCCTTGGAGGATGGGCACTATGGTTATTTGTCAGAGAACACCTTCTTCTACCAAGACTTCCTTCACCTCTCCCTGAGCCATCTGCTTGGCTCGGGCCCCACTACGGACATTCACTTGCTCTCCTCTCCTTCTTGTCACGGAGAAAGCCAAAAAGCCAGGCTGGGGTGACTCAAGAGGCTTTTATGCTCACCCTAGCAATAGGACCAGGCTCCCTGCGAGCAGAATTTTCTTCCCAGCAGTAGCTGGGCTGTGCCAGACCTGCTCTAAGGGCGATCTGCACTGTGTCTCCTAGAGAAAAATACACTATCCTACAACTGCAGCTGGCAGGAGGGAAGTGTTAGTATCTTATTAATTTATGAAATAGCTCTGCTCTGTTAGTATTAGGACAGTTTCCTGCCTCTTGAAGCAAGGAGGTTTTCTGGTTAGGCTGGTGAGTATAAGCTCAAGCTTATACTTGAGCTAGAGCAGCTTACACCAAAGGTAATTCCGTGACAATTGTTTGTCCTTATGGGGCTGACTAGTATCAGCTACTGTGCTTTTTGGTACTACGATAAATACCAGCATTAGATCTAATGTGGGAGGGGAACAAAGCAGGAAAATCACCTTCTACATTTGAAATTCTGGTCATTGTTTTACAAGAAGCTTTGCAAAGGAAGTCTAAAACAAAAGCCATAAACACTCTCAAGCCTGCATCAGTACAACGTAGGCTTGGTCATATGGCAGGAGACTTCACCTGCATGTACCTCACTCATTCTGAAGGTGGGACCCAGTCTGCCTAGCTTAGACACTAATTTTTCACATACTTTAGCCACCCCACTGAGTAATCTTCCCAAAACAGTGCCTTATTCTCTGTCTAGTCCAAGGAGAGGAGGTGCTTACATCTAAGACAACAGATATCTCAGACGGATGAAGGCTGCTATGAGTGTCTCTGTCTGCCTTTCTCCTATATGTTCATCTGCAGATGGGGATGTGGCAGATCTACTGCCAAGCTCCTGATGTGGAGGATGTGCTGACGAAGATGCCATTGCCACAGTCCCTCATCACCACTGCAGCCTGTTCTGCAGCACTTCAACCAATTGCCACGTTGCCCGTCCTTTTTCAACACAAACTTGTCACGTCATGGACTGCTGGGTAAGACAGAGAGGCTGTCTGGATGGGGATTTTAGTGCAGAGAAGGGAAATTAAAAATGCAAACCAGAAAAAAACAGATGGCATAAGCTTCATTAAAATAATATCTCGTCTCCTGGGGGTCTCATGAGGATCTGTTGCTTTCCAGTGGATATGGAACCCCTGAGACTTACACTTGGGGATTATTCTCTTCCTCCCTCTCTCCTTAACACAACTCTTTTCTGTTTTCAAAAGGCTTGTGGTATGTGCTCCATCTGGATATGCCTCCTAATAAGGATGTGCTGTAGACATCTCCTAAGCACTAATGGACACCCAGCCCCTCCTGCCGTGCTGTCAGGAGCCTCCTTATCAAGTGATTTGCCAGAAAGAAGCATGGCTGAGCCTTGCAGCTCCTGACAGAAAGACAAAGCGGGAGTGTTAGAAAAGTAAAAAATACATAATTAATACGGATATAATATCAATACAGGTTTAAGAGGATTAACTACATGAACTGGGATATGTTGTTTGCCCTTTGTGTGAGGTTCTCCTCTCTTCTGATGTGGCCTCAGCACCAAGCTAGATGTTTTTCTGTTCCACTTATAAACCAGGTGTAACCTTTAGGAAGTCACTAGAAACATAAGACACCTGTGAAGTTTTGCCTGTATCTACCTGACCCCACCAAGTACGCATGTGGCCAAACGTATTAATTCAGAGGGGGAGAAACAACCAAGGAAAAGACCATTAGAGTGCTGGGATAAGTCTGTGTTCAGTGCGTGCAGCACATTGCACTGTTTCTGCCATGCTTCAATCACTGCAGGCTCTGGAAGCAGAGGTTGTATTCATGCTGGGTTGGTATTTAATTGAGCTCACTCGAACCAAGCTTCCAGAAAGCACAGATGATAGATTTATACATTAATCTTCACAGAGTGGGAGATGACATTTATCAACCTTCTATCACAGCGTTTGACATTTGAACAATTGATTCTGATTTAACAGTGAAAAATGCCACTATCCATATGGAAAACCTGCAATAGGATTAAACCCCCAGTTGCTACCACCCCAACAATGGCTCTGCCAGTTAAGCTATTAAACATTTATGTACCACTTTAACTTAGTCTAGCCTTAAAGCGATTAAAGAAACAATCCAAATCCTGGCAAGTTTAAGGCAGAAGAGAAAAAAATTCTACTTGGACAAACAGGGGCCAGAACTGGAGATGCGAGCCATGAAACTGCTTGAAAATTGTAAAGGCTGGGCAGATTTTAAGAGTAACAGCAGCAGGAACTGATGTGGGTTAAAGGCATGTTACACTGGCTGCAGACAACGCAGTTAGTCTCGTTTTGCTCCGGGTAACCCACAGCTCATCTGGGTATGGCTGAGAGTAAAGAGTCGATCTGAATGCCAGGAGATGCCTGTTCACCTAACTAAAGAGGCATGTTGTTTCCACAGGCAGAGCGAGAGGTGTTCGAACCGACTTCTCTCTGGAGACAAGGCAAAAAGATGCTCGTCAGCCTTGTAAGATAATTCCTCCTAAGCAGGTAGTTTTCACCCACTACTACCCCCATAAGTGTTTTGTGGTCAGTGCTGCGTATTCACTGGGCCGGAGCACTATCTGGAAAGCAGGTCCTGGCAACGACACACCTCTATCTACCGCAAATCTGTTCAGACTGTTCCAATACCTTCCTTCGCCTCTTTACTGGTCGATAGTAGCCTTCAGCAGTGGCTAAATGAAATAAAATTTTCCTTGTGCAGAAAAGCAGAACTTCTGGCAGAAAAGCTACTCATTCTGTTGTACTTGATCCTTGGAAAAAAGCTGGTAAACTCTGCAAAGTGTGACTATGGTGTATTTTAATGTATTAGTTCATTTTAATAACCAGTTACCTTGCAATCAATCGATGTAATAGGCTTCCTCTTCCTCAGTCACCTCACTAAATTCTAGTTCACAGCAGATGGAGTTTCCCCCGTAACATTTTTTTCATTTCTATAATTTCAGTTTTCATATTTTTTCTCTATGGGATTTCTGAGTCTTTGTTGTACTCATGTCCCGCAAACACACTATGACTAAATTATCTTTGCTGACTCCTGCCCAGCTTTTTGTGCCAAAGTCATCCATGAAAAAATAAATGACATTACTGTTGGAGAACTCCATTGGTAATGTCCGTTCTTCTGAGTTCCTGGGTTTCTCAATCTACTGGCTTTGCTTAAGCATTAAGTTTATAAAACTGAGGTTTGTTACAGATCTACCTCAAATTACTTTTTAATTCAATTTGCATGAATCGAACCTGTTATTCCTGAATCCAAATCTATTTCCTATGATCAGGTCTCTTATAATGTCCTCACGACTTACCGAAGCCAAGTCTGAAATAGCATAATTTCTTGTCATGTTAGTGAGTCTCTATAGCCTAGAAAACCAAAAATATCTGAGACTTACCAATAATAGTATCAATTGCTCTCCAACCTGATTCCTGATGTTAAATTATCTGAAACAACTACTGCAGAAGTAATTATCTCTCTAATAACATTACAGAACACTCTTGGCAGTGAAAAAGGATCCTGAAGGCATATGGCATGCTGGCAGTGATAATCTTTTACCAAACTGTGAGATGTGTTGTCATTAATGCATNTTTATAAAACTGAGGTTTGTTACAGATCTACCTCAAATTACTTTTTAATTCAATTTGCATGAATCGAACCTGTTATTCCTGAATCCAAATCTATTTCCTATGATCAGGTCTCTTATAATGTCCTCACGACTTACCGAAGCCAAGTCTGAAATAGCATAATTTCTTGTCATGTTAGTGAGTCTCTATAGCCTAGAAAACCAAAAATATCTGAGACTTACCAATAATAGTATCAATTGCTCTCCAACCTGATTCCTGATGTTAAATTATCTGAAACAACTACTGCAGAAGTAATTATCTCTCTAATAACATTACAGAACACTCTTGGCAGTGAAAAAGGATCCTGAAGGCATATGGCATGCTGGCAGTGATAATCTTTTACCAAACTGTGAGATGTGTTGTCATTAATGCATACTGCTGCTCCCTGCCTTTTCCTGAAAAGCAGCCACTAATTTAGAGTATTCATGGCTGTGACTGCAGGACAAATCTACTGTCCCAATGCACTTGCTCATATGCTGATCAGTAGCTCAAGGTCCTCTGCTTTGCTGCATAATCTTGCTGTGTTTGCACATCCAACTTTCTGTCTTACCCTTCCTAGTAACTCTTTCAGCAAGACCTTGTCTATCCAACTACTTTCTTTTCCCTTGCTGTCCCTGAGTCTACTCTGTGACATTCCTCTCTGCATTGCTATGACCAGATTAATCTGATTATCCAATTTACTATGTACTCAGGTAAAGCTTTGAGACTTCACAAGCACTCCTCAGACTCTGCCTGGTGTTTCTTTCAGGCTTCTCTTATAACTGAAGCAAACATCAGTGTTTGCAGTAGTACTGCAGGTCCCTGGGTAAAACCCATCTATCAAAAACATCTCTTTGTAATCGAACACCAATGCCCAAACTTTCCCAAATCTTCTACAAACCTTAGCTGTCTGCTGACCTTCCCTATCACTCATTTGGTAGAGGCTAGAGCTATTTCACTGTACCTCTGGGCACTCATTTCTTTCAGAGCTTTCCCCAACATGGCACGGTCACCTTCAACCAGCTCCAGAAGCACCTCGTCAATGTCATTTGTTCTGATGTGAAGGACAACCAGTGGACTGCTTCCTTCTTCTATTGGGAAATAAAACTTAAATTCCCATTTTTCACCCTTCCTCTGAGCAAAAAGCACACTGTTGCTTTGACCTGTCCTTCATCATGTTCTTTAGCTTTTTTGGCACAATAGTGGCTCAGGTTTTGGAGGCAAGACAGCCATGTGTGGGTTGCTGTCCTCTTGTAAGCATTAGCCTTGCAAGGAAGCAGTGTATTGTGCTAACTGGATGATTCTGGTTCCAGAACTTAAAAAAACATTGCTCAGAAATAGCACAACTATTTGTGTGTGAAGCTTTACAAACCTACAAGCCTTCCATCTCACACTAGCCCAGCTCTGCCTTTTCCTGGTAATGGCCCAAGTCTCTGATCCTTTCCCTTTTGTTTGCAGTGATGCTGTAACCTCTTCTTTTTACAGACCCCCTATATTATCTCCATTCTTTATCTGGCCAAGCTTTGATCTTAGCTTGATACAAATCTGTAGGTTTAAAAAGCTATGCCTCCCTTTCAAGGCATAGCTTCCTTCCNTGTTCGAACCGACTTCTCTCTGGAGACAAGGCAAAAAGATGCTCGTCAGCCTTGTAAGATAATTCCTCCTAAGCAGGTAGTTTTCACCCACTACTACCCCCATAAGTGTTTTGTGGTCAGTGCTGCGTATTCACTGGGCCGGAGCACTATCTGGAAAGCAGGTCCTGGCAACGACACACCTCTATCTACCGCAAATCTGTTCAGACTGTTCCAATACCTTCCTTCGCCTCTTTACTGGTCGATAGTAGCCTTCAGCAGTGGCTAAATGAAATAAAATTTTCCTTGTGCAGAAAAGCAGAACTTCTGGCAGAAAAGCTACTCATTCTGTTGTACTTGATCCTTGGAAAAAAGCTGGTAAACTCTGCAAAGTGTGACTATGGTGTATTTTAATGTATTAGTTCATTTTAATAACCAGTTACCTTGCAATCAATCGATGTAATAGGCTTCCTCTTCCTCAGTCACCTCACTAAATTCTAGTTCACAGCAGATGGAGTTTCCCCCGTAACATTTTTTTCATTTCTATAATTTCAGTTTTCATATTTTTTCTCTATGGGATTTCTGAGTCTTTGTTGTACTCATGTCCCGCAAACACACTATGACTAAATTATCTTTGCTGACTCCTGCCCAGCTTTTTGTGCCAAAGTCATCCATGAAAAAATAAATGACATTACTGTTGGAGAACTCCATTGGTAATGTCCGTTCTTCTGAGTTCCTGGGTTTCTCAATCTACTGGCTTTGCTTAAGCATTAAGTTTATAAAACTGAGGTTTGTTACAGATCTACCTCAAATTACTTTTTAATTCAATTTGCATGAATCGAACCTGTTATTCCTGAATCCAAATCTATTTCCTATGATCAGGTCTCTTATAATGTCCTCACGACTTACCGAAGCCAAGTCTGAAATAGCATAATTTCTTGTCATGTTAGTGAGTCTCTATAGCCTAGAAAACCAAAAATATCTGAGACTTACCAATAATAGTATCAATTGCTCTCCAACCTGATTCCTGATGTTAAATTATCTGAAACAACTACTGCAGAAGTAATTATCTCTCTAATAACATTACAGAACACTCTTGGCAGTGAAAAAGGATCCTGAAGGCATATGGCATGCTGGCAGTGATAATCTTTTACCAAACTGTGAGATGTGTTGTCATTAATGCATACTGCTGCTCCCTGCCTTTTCCTGAAAAGCAGCCACTAATTTAGAGTATTCATGGCTGTGACTGCAGGACAAATCTACTGTCCCAATGCACTTGCTCATATGCTGATCAGTAGCTCAAGGTCCTCTGCTTTGCTGCATAATCTTGCTGTGTTTGCACATCCAACTTTCTGTCTTACCCTTCCTAGTAACTCTTTCAGCAAGACCTTGTCTATCCAACTACTTTCTTTTCCCTTGCTGTCCCTGAGTCTACTCTGTGACATTCCTCTCTGCATTGCTATGACCAGATTAATCTGATTATCCAATTTACTATGTACTCAGGTAAAGCTTTGAGACTTCACAAGCACTCCTCAGACTCTGCCTGGTGTTTCTTTCAGGCTTCTCTTATAACTGAAGCAAACATCAGTGTTTGCAGTAGTACTGCAGGTCCCTGGGTAAAACCCATCTATCAAAAACATCTCTTTGTAATCGAACACCAATGCCCAAACTTTCCCAAATCTTCTACAAACCTTAGCTGTCTGCTGACCTTCCCTATCACTCATTTGGTAGAGGCTAGAGCTATTTCACTGTACCTCTGGGCACTCATTTCTTTCAGAGCTTTCCCCAACATGGCACGGTCACCTTCAACCAGCTCCAGAAGCACCTCGTCAATGTCATTTGTTCTGATGTGAAGGACAACCAGTGGACTGCTTCCTTCTTCTATTGGGAAATAAAACTTAAATTCCCATTTTTCACCCTTCCTCTGAGCAAAAAGCACACTGTTGCTTTGACCTGTCCTTCATCATGTTCTTTAGCTTTTTTGGCACAATAGTGGCTCAGGTTTTGGAGGCAAGACAGCCATGTGTGGGTTGCTGTCCTCTTGTAAGCATTAGCCTTGCAAGGAAGCAGTGTATTGTGCTAACTGGATGATTCTGGTTCCAGAACTTAAAAAAACATTGCTCAGAAATAGCACAACTATTTGTGTGTGAAGCTTTACAAACCTACAAGCCTTCCATCTCACACTAGCCCAGCTCTGCCTTTTCCTGGTAATGGCCCAAGTCTCTGATCCTTTCCCTTTTGTTTGCAGTGATGCTGTAACCTCTTCTTTTTACAGACCCCCTATATTATCTCCATTCTTTATCTGGCCAAGCTTTGATCTTAGCTTGATACAAATCTGTAGGTTTAAAAAGCTATGCCTCCCTTTCAAGGCATAGCTTCCTTCCTCTACAAAAACCCAAAATACAGGGTCCTTACATGGCTGTAGGTCAGTCCCCTGAGCAGCAGAATCACAGACAAAACTGCTTGGTCAGTTGTTTGAGCCAAGCTGGCATGTTTAGCCACACCATGGAGATCTGCAGACGATCCCACGAGCACACCACTGTATTTCAGACCTTGGATTCAGCCTTTTCTCTCTCCAACAGCAAAGACTCACCTAATTTCACTTGAAGTGGGGACGGCTTATAGTTCATGGCTACAGTCTCCCCCTCTCTTGTATCACAGTCTCTGTCCGAAATAGATGCAGCTGTTGGATCCTGTTAAGAAACAAAAGGAAACAAAACAGAATGGTTTAGCTAAAGTTTATGCAGTCTCTTCTCTAACTTTCTGTTAGGCGAGTCCATCCCCACCTGCATTCAGAGGTAGCCGAGAACATGCCAGTGTTCTGAAAGGCCGAAGCCCAGGGACAAAGCACAGAACTTTGGAAACACATTTAGTATGCTAAAAGTATCTCTGGAAACACCAGATTTCAACATCAGACTCATATGATGGATGATATTAGGAATATAATGTGGATGGTAGGTCACCAGTTCAAATTCAGCCTGGGTTGGCAGTAGTCCCAAACCATTTTCATGTGGTGACTCTTTGCAGTGTTGTATGAAATGCATTTACAGTTTAAGCCGAGTTCCAAGTGGACCAGTCAACCTCATGATTAAAACTAAAATGCTCGTGACCAGGTCTGTGTGAAAGTCCAGCTCAGAGCAAATAAGGACTGAATGAGTGGGAGAATTCAATCTCCAGTCCCTCTCAGGAGAGGAATGGAGAAGCCTAAAGTTCCGATACTGAATGTATTTTGTGGCTAACTGGAAAGATTTCATTTCAGTATCTGTCAGCACAGCACCTTTCACCATCAGTGAAATCTCCCCAAAAATCAAAGGTCCCCAAACACGAAGTCTGGTCCGTCATGCTTACTTGCAAACAATTTAATCCCGGTAGTGTTGTTCTCTATGGAACAGTGCATCAAAGGATTCACAGAGAGACACACTACCCATTCAGGCAGTTCTCTCACTACTAAAAATATTTAAAGTCCTTCACAGCAAACTTCAAACCTGTTGGAACTACCTCAACTTAGCACCACAGTAAAAACTAAAATTGGTTTTCAAACATATTCACTTCTTCCCATCCAGAGCTAGAAACTAAATTAAACATGCATATAGTAAATTTGGATTTATAATAGGTAGAGCTGCACATGGAAAACAAATACCCAACATTACGTCCAATATCTGAAGAAGTCATCACTTCGTAAGAAACGGAACAAAGCATCAGAAACTAAACACCAGAAAATACCATTCCAAACCAGTGAACTGATACTGTTCATCTCTCAGTTTCTGGAGTTTGTGTTTTGAACATAATTTTGCATAAAAATGCAACTCACCATTTGGCACTGACACCTGTATGCAAGAAAGAGCCACTGAGTTTCAAAGCAAGGTACCATCACTCTTTGATCTCAGTAAAAAAATCACTTGGTGAGCCACTGTCCCTTCCTCCCCAGTGCCTGCCTTCTCTCTGTAGAGCACCTCGGCTCTTTTTAATACACTGTGCTTATGAGATAAAATGTGATTCTTGAATTAGGGTCTATCTTCATAGAAACTGGTTGAATAACACATGCAGGGTTATAATGTTTTATCAAAATTCGGCTCCTTTGCGTGATCCACTAGACTTGGATAGTACTTAAAATGGATGGCTGCTTACAAGAGCTTGCATCAATGACATTAAACAGATAATGCTGAACCATAAGCAATTTCCTCTGCTTTCCTCTAATGCAGTCACTGCTGCACTTTTCCTCTAACGCAGTAGTTTAATGGTGGGTTAAAAAGGTTAGAGCAGGTTGCAAATAGAAAGCCAGCAGTCGTAGAGGCTGATACGGTCTCCCCTCAGCCCCCTTTTCTCGTAGAGATGAGTGAGCCAGAAGTTCACTTGGCAAAGCAGGGGCCCAGCAATCTGGCCTAGCTCAGGTTTGCACTGTTAAAATTACACTTAGATTCTTTAACTCAAAACCAGACCCTGCTCTTCTCAGAAGCTGATGTGCTGACGGCAGCTTTTCCTTGTGGATAACCTGCTGGTGACGTGAGATGTCCATTTGCATGAACAGAGGGAAGGGAAAAATGTTCTGAGGTGCCTTTGAGGATTCAGACTCTGGTCCTGCACCAGAGGACTCAGCTGGAACAACGTCAAAGCTCTGCCCTAGACCAAATAAATAGAAAAGGCTTCCTAGACATCCAGAGAAAACAAAGACGGTTTTCAAAGAGTGATTACTTCCACCCTGTCTAAGACGCTCATCTTAAAAGCAGACAAATCTGTCCCGGGAGGTGGGTCTCCCTCTCCCCACTGACTACAGAAGAGGCCTGGGAACTGGTGGAGACTGCACCCTTGCCTCTGACACTGGAGGTGGGAACGATGAAGGACACAGCAGCAGAGTCCATCATAACACCAGCCCACACCAGGAATTCAGCCCCACAGTTTGTGTTGGCACTTTTCTGCTCCAGCAGCACGGCGCCTCTGGAGCAGACCCGCAGGGGAACATGTCACAGCCACAAGACAAACCCGTGACTTGCACAGAGGGATGACGAAGCATCAGCAGAGCCTGGGTGACCATCGCTGTGTGCACAGGCCAGTCCCGCGCCCTCCACAGAGAGAAATGGATGCATAGGGAAACCAAGCTGGGCCAGAGACAGCGTCTACCTACCCCTGGCCTGGGACTGCCAAGGCACTGTCATATTTCCCATCCATCATGCCATATACATCCTGCAGCAATGCACAGGACTCCAGAGTAACAACTCTGGCTGCGACAAAAACAGCATTCCCACGGCAGATAGGCTGGAGCTGCCTCTTGCATGAACACGTTTTGCTTCTGTGCATGCTGAACAGGTGCATTCCTCTCTCTACAGCTCATCTACCCAGAGAAACATTTACTTGACTAATCAGCCTTTTGCTTGTGAATGCCTACGAACACACTGAGACTCACCGCGAGCTTTTGCTATTGGAATCCACTTGGTGATTTTGTCCTTTTTTACAAGCCTCCCTAAACCGATGCATTCAGCTCTGACCCTGATGTCAAAATCTCAGCTACATGGTGTGACCAGTCCCAGGCCAGATGATGTAATTTCTCTCTGCTCGCTGAGGGGCACAAAACACTCCAAATCAAAAGCCAAGTGCCGAGATGCAGCTGCAGGGGCTCTAAACGGCTATGGGAATTTAATACATTTAAGGGATTTTTTTTGTTCCTGAGGCCTCCTTATTTCTTCCACTCCTAAGGAAAATATACATTCAATCAGGCCACTGCATGAAAATTTGTATGGTGCCAGACTTTAACTGAAGTATTCTCCCCACATACTCACAGCTTACTTCGGCATTCACAATCACAGCATTCACATGGTGGGGTGGTTCCCTAATTGTTTCTATAAGCCTGACACAATGGACCCTGAAAACTGCCCTCCTGCTAGGTACAGCTATGTCCTACAGCGTGTGTGCCACGTGCCATTTCTGAACATCAGAAATTGGCTTCAGTGAATCTTCACGGAGCAGGATTGCTGTGAGTCCTCAGTATCCAGGGGCACAGAGAGAAGATGAAAGCACTTTAAACTGAAATCAGGGGTTTGAGGAAGATGGCATGCTCAGCAGGGTTTTTATTCTTTCTCTTGTTTTAAATCCCTCCTTTCCTTTTGCAATACTTAGCAAGAAACACCACATCTGCTATTGCACCAGGTCTATAGCCTTTTTACTTGTATTGTCTACCTCCCCCAGTAACCCACACTGACTACAGGGGAAAAACATCCCCAAACAGCCAGCAAACGGTGCAGTTACACCCTGAGCTGGGTGCTGGGCGCAAACACACCCTTGTCACGCCCTGGAAAATACAGCTTTGTCTGCCTTCCTTTACGGTCAACATGTCTGACATCCCACAAACTTAACAAGTCTCTGCTTTCCACCCTGCAAATCCTCTGGGACCCCAGCGAATGTGGAAGGGAATGGGCACACAGAGTTTCTGTGGCCCTCAGTTGCCCCTTAAAAACACATCTGGAAACTGAGATGTCTTTCTGCCCACCCTTCTTGATTCTAAAAATCAGTCATTTATGCAGCCATAATCTGCTGTCTGTGGGAAATTCTATCATCATGAAAACAGCTCTTTCTTTTCGATAAAAGCAGAGGGGTATGATTGCCCTTCACCTCTAATCTCAAGGAAAGATCCAATGTACATGGCTTTACCCACCGCTCCTCTCCGTACTTCAGAGGCTTTGGTCTGGTCATCATCAGCTGAATCACTACGAGCTGACTGCTCAGGAACATCACCCAGCTGCCTCTGTCCATTACCAACCAAAGATGTGTTTGCTGCCTCCTGTCCAGCTTAAAGATGATGGAAGTCTGGGTGCCCACATGTGTGTGGCAGCCTACAGCGAGCACTCGCAGCTCGGCAGACTCCTGCTTTCTGAAGCTGCCCGTGTGGATCACGTGCTGCAAACAAATGCTAACAAGAAAGGACAAGCCCAAGTGCTTTGCTTCTTTTCCATAGCAAACAACGAGTTTGGAAAAACTGATAGATGTTCTGTGCATGAGAGACTGACTTAGTGAGCAGAAAAACAAGTGAGAAACTTCACGCACCCCTGAATACAAGGGGTACATTGGGATCACCAAGAAGTTTCTATCATTGTCATGCTGTCATTCCAGACTCTCAGGGCTAGAACATTGCTCCTGATAATAAATATTTATGCCTTCAATCTCCCTGCCCTGAGAATAGAAAATCCTACGCCATTTGCAGATTCTCTCTGCCTCAAGCTGTACCACACTAGGTTATCCTGAGAAAGGCAGCAGGCTTCTGGGGAGGGCACCCTGATGTGCACAGGTGGGCATGTAAAAGCACAATCTCACAGCGTTTTGGACAACAGACCTCTGCATCCTCTAGGTATCACTACGATATAGACATGAAATACCTGCGAACCCAAAGTGCTTAAAAAAAACAGTAGGAACAAAAGCACTGGGAACCAAGACGTGTAGTCTGCCTATGTAAGAAACAGCATAAAAGGAGATGCTCCGAGGTTGTTAGATTTATAGTGGATCAAGCCAAATCCACCGTATAGATGAACAAGGGTCAGTAATGGCACGTTCAGCAAGAGAAAGTAAAGCATCACAGAAGGATGCATTGCAGGAATGGAACCTGCAAGCCCCACAAAAGACTCTCTCATGCTGTCCTCTGCATCCCTCAGGCTTCAGCTTAAACACACAGTTTTGGAGCCCATTATTTGAAGGAAGATGTAATCCCCTCAGCAGTTCTATGCATAAAAGCTGGAAGCTACAACCATCTAGGAACACTGAAAGAATGAGGTTGTTCAGAGGAGAAAGAGGAAGACTGAGGGATACCATACCTGTTTTCAGATACAGAAAGGGCTGCCAGTGAGAAAAAGGGAGTAATTTTTTTTTTAATATTTCTGATCACCAGAATAAGAAACTATCACCTTAAATCGCAACAGGGTTGCTTAGAAATATGAGAGAAAACTCTAGAGGTAAGTGTAAGGAGCTGATGAACCTGTAGAATTGCTCTTGCTGGAAGATTTTAAGCCTGGGTTAGAAACAGATTTGTCACACAGAAAGTCAACAGAGCTGATCCGGTTTGGGGGCCATCTCATCTGGATTTGGTGCAAGCTGATAAGATCCCTGATCTTTTTAGGTCTTAAGAGGAGCCTGCTTCTCAGCCAGACTCATTAAGACAGAACACCAGTTTATCCCAGGAACAAGAGGTTCTCCAAACTCCTCTATCCACTGCCACAGACCACGGCTGGCCTTCAACTTGTCTCTGGGCAAGCTGAAGAAAACCATTTTTGTTCTGAGTCTCTCATGTTGAAGGAACTCCGGAATCGCGGGGTGACCAGAGACGAAAGCTCCTGGAAAGACGTGGTTGTCACTTTTCATCAACACGTGTGCGCTGCTGGATCCAGAGCTCTAACCTAGACGATGTCCAGAGGTCCCTTCCAACCCCAGCCATTCTGCGGTTCTGTCACTCTGGGAACCATTCATCTCAGCATCATCACCCCATACCAAAGCCAAAATAAACGGCATTTTGGTGACACAGCCACTGATGCACTGAAGTACATTCTGATAGCTACTGACTCAGTTTCAACAAAGCAGTAAACAACAACTGCTTATTGACTTTCTACCAGCTCTGCCAATGCACCAGTTACAACACTGTTGTTTTGTCTTTTCTGAGAAACTGCTGAACAGATCTTATTTAACACTAACAATTTAGGCCTGCAATATCCACTACAAGATCCAGATTTTGAACCTGATTAATTTATAACTGTAAGACAAACTGGTATTTGAAGCCATTTTTTTCAGCAGTTGAAAAGCCAAAGGTGTTAATATTGCTGCATGATTAAAACCTCAAGTCTTATTAATTAAACTGAACCAGAACGTCACCAAAATGACTTTTTACTGTGTACACCTGCAGTCGGGGAAGCTCAGCTCCCTGGCAGGTAATGAGGAGTTCAGATCTTTGCTTTGTTTGACAGTGCCAGTCTGTGTGTGCCGCAGTGCTTGCACTGAAACGTGCCCTTGGAGCCTCGGCCACCAAGAGCCTGCCCGGCTGCCACATTCGAGATGAACAAAATGAAGCTGTGGAAAGGGAACAAGACATTTCAGAGGTCTGTTTTCCTAATCAAAACTGACATTTGCAGCACAGGGAAGAAAGTCTCTTTTTTTTTCAGATGATGTGTGACTAATACTGGGAGTCTACGGTAACAGAGGAAGCACCAATTCCATAAGTAGACCAAATACTTTGGGAAAGCAACTGAGGGACAAGGAAGAAAAATGGGAGTAATTACATGATTTCTGTTAGATTTCCCTTCGAGAAACCAGCAGCACAAGCAGGCCCCGGTCCTTTCCTTTCAATGATGACAGAGTGTATTTAACACTGTATTTCCCTCCAGGCTCTTCTCAAGCACATAAGCCATCACTGTTACCACATGCATTTATAGGTTTGGTGTCTTATGCTAACTTTACGTGATTTAAATTGGATCGTTAACATTGCAAATTAGAGAAATGCCACACTGCACACCCCACTGCCTGCAGCGGCTGCCAAGCAGCTGGCATGCAATAACTATTTAAAAACAGCTATTAATTGAGGCATGTTTTCAGGATACTTCAACACCAAACCATTTCCTTCCTTGTAAAGGATATATACATGAAGACAATACACCTTTCATTTTGTACCTCTGATTACACAGCCACAGCCCTGAGGTGCTACGTGAGACACAGGAGTATTTAAGGAAATAAAGCATCACCAACTTGGTAGCTAACAGTCAGTTTAGCAACTGGCATCTGGCCAAACCAGGACCTCAAAAACCCCCAAACAACTTTGTGACTGCTCTTTAAACCCCAAGTAATGAGGGAGGATACCCTCAAAACAATTAAAAATTGAGGAATGTGTCAGAGCCAAGGTCACGGTGTGTTTGGAACAGGAGCCTGGGGTCTTGTCTTCACGCCATAGCCAAATCCTACAGAACATGGCAATGCTCTGCACAGCCATGATGCTGCCCATAAGGGCTCACAGCAGGACCTTATAGTGACTGAATTCATGCTTGTTGGTTAGTCCTGAAAGTTTTTTTCAAAGGTGTGTCCCATCTTTACTCCTTCAAGGCTTTAAAGGAGCCTCACAAAGAGGAAAAGTCTATTTTGAAAGACAGGGTTGAGTTTTCCACCTGAAATGAAGACAACCAAAGACTCTTCCGTGCGGCGGAGAGGAATTGTGCTTCCTTCCGATGGACAACCCCAACACCTGGAGTACCTGGCTAAGAAAGTACAACACAAGTGGTGCCACCACCGCTGAAATGCCATGGTTGCAGGCATATACAGAATGGTTTACAGATCCTCTTCGCATGCAACGAAGCTGTTCCAGCTATACATGAAAGACGAGACTAAAGTTTGCCTGAAGGAAACACTAAAAATGTTGGCTGGTTCTGGCAGATACGGCAGAAATGATATATTCTGACAAAAAAAAGTCTCGGCACAATACAAATGACAGTAGAAGAGTCCTGTTCCAGTGATCTAAATTGTCTCCAGTGTCCTGGAGATTGGATAATCACTTTCATAGGCCATGGACTGGACCCAGCGTAGCAAATATGATGTTACTAGGCTTTCAGAGCCTCTAGCTATACGAACAATAGCAGGAAAAGCTGTGACGGCTCTACATCCATACCTTTCAACAGACCAAGGGCTCCAATGAGTGCTTCAATGTCACAGCTATTACCAGCATGCCTCTGGGGCCACTTGTTCTCTTCCAGTTAGCAGTTAAGACACTTTTTTTAAGAAAGGCAGCTGATTTTCACATGTTCAGCTCCTATACACGTAAGATGAGGTCTTGCTTTTTGCTCCTGGAACACCCCTGGCATCTTTAATGCAACCCCTCAGATCTTTTTTATTGCTTCTCCTGCTCGCTCTTTCTCCAACAATCACACTTCATCCTGGCTTTCTCCTTCATGTAGTAAATCCACGCTCTCCCAAAGGGCAGGGGCACCCAGCTCTGCAGGCTCTCTGACTGATCAGGGTCTCAAGTCAACAACGAGACCCGCACAATGGACAATGTGGGTCAGCCTGAGGTCAGACGTTTCTGGAATGAAAATGAGAATGAGTGCAGACTGCAGAACATTTATTTTCAGCCTCTGGATTAACGTTGAAACCACAGGATGCCTTCTCTATCACATACCGACTTCACGTTTGCCAGGTCTATTGCCTTCAACTCAAGACACCTTGGGCAGGGTGTCTGCCGTCTATACCAGCTGAGTTTGTGCACCTGCACTTTACTCAGCCTGCACTCACAACCAAGGGCATGGATGGATCTTGTGAGTGCTTTCAGCAGGGAATCACTGCATTTCCCTTTACTGAAATCAAGATAGACCACATCCACTGCTTTGCCATCATCCATCCACCTTGTTATGTCCTCATAAAAGGCTATGAGGTTGGTCAAGCACGACTTCCCCTTGGTAAAGCCATGTTGGTTGCCCCTAATGACCCTCTTATCCTTCATACGCCTTGAGATGGCACCAAGGATAAGGTGTTCCATCACTTTCCCAGGGATGGAGGTGAGGCTGACTGTCTATAGTTACCCGGGTCCTCCTCCTTGCCCTTTTTGAAGGCTGGAGTGACATTTGCTTTCCTCCAGTCCTCAGGTGCCTCTCCTGTTTCCCAAGATTTGGCAAAGATGATGGAGAGTGGTCCAGCAATGACTTCAGCCAGCTC
>VWYH01008573.1:32764-109225 GCA_013399365.1 Pampusana beccarii | reverse complement strand
ACCTCATTAATGTTTATAAATGTATAAAGGGTGAGTGTCACGAGGATGGAGCCAGGCTCTTCTCAGTGACAACCAACAGTAAGACAAGGGGTAATGGGTTCAAGCTGGAACACAAGAGGTTCCACTTAAATTTGAGAAGAAACTTCTTCTCAGTGAGGGTGCCAGAGCACTGGAACAGGCTGCCCAGGGAGGTTGTGGAGTCTCCTTCTCTGGAGACATTCAAAACTCGCCTGGATGCTTTCCTGTATAGCCTTATCTAGGCGTTCCTGCTCTGGCAGGGGGATTGGACTAGATGAGCTTTTGAGGTCCCTTCCAATCCCTAACATTCTGTGATTCTGTGATTCTGTGATAGAGGATTACTCAAATTAATAACATTTCCCCATGGAACCACTGAGGACTCAGAAGCACCCCTGGAAGTTTCAGTTGCTGTATAGAGGGGTGAGTATCTTAAATTCTACTGCCCAGATTTGATCCCTGAAGTTAGACTGCTTGCATTCTTGGTTTGAATATGTTTGCAACTTACTGAGCTTTCATCATTTGGAATGCATTTTCCAGGATGCTAGATATTAAGGATGCTTCATAGAAGAGCATTTTTCAAACTGGCTAGCCCTACCTAATAAGTAATTTCAGTTGTTCTAAAAAGCAGCACAGGGAACATCCCAATGGTAAGGCTATGAAAACACTACAAAAAGGTCACTTAGTAAATAGGCTTACATAGCATGAGCCTGAGTAGCACGAATAAGAGCTGAGAGCTGTGAACATAACAGACCTTTGCAGGAAATTGAAAGAAATTGTAACTTAACAGAGGAAGTGAGAGAAATGAAGGTGAAGAGTTAACCAAATGTAAGAATTTTGAAGTACTGGTGTGTTATGATTATACTGATGGATGGAAGAGACAAATGCACTGAATTGAACAAGACCTACAGAAATTAGTGGTAATTTGGAATGTACGCTGCTAAAACTTGTTGGCAACAAGTGTTTATTTTGTATCACTGGGCTTAGGAAACATTCAGCTTTCCAGCTTGTAAGCAGACACCAAACCTCTATGTTGTTTGTGTTTTTAACTTGCTTACATATTGATCATCTTTGGATTCTGAAACTTGGCTGAGTGTTTTAGAGGACTGCAAACTGTTCACTAGTGACAACAATACCTGGTTCACAAGACTGTCTGACAGCAGAGCTTCCTCATATGTAATTGTACTATTTAATTCTGCAGAGTATCCTGGAACAATTTATGTGAAAGATGTTTTATGCAAATAATTATACAACTGACTTAACAGAGTCACTTCAGTAGTAGAGCGGGCCTGTTTTTGGAGGCAGACAACTCCTCGTAGACACCATATCTTCCAGGACTAACTGTGGCTGCATTTTGAAGGAAGGTTTCAGTGATCTTAAGGGATTTTTATCTGACAAGCAGCCTGCAAATGCTGCTATAGTTCAGCTGTGCTGAAGAAACTGTGTAACATCTAGCTTGAAAATAAAGGCTGAGTACCTGGGGCAATCAACAGCAAAAGTTAGATTCCCCAGTGAAAATCTACCAGCAAACCAAGATCAGGACTCATTGCTTCCTTAACTTCGAAACAGTCTGAGTTGGTGGCATAATCATACCATAAATTCTAGAAACATAACCCTAAAACCATGGCTGTGTGAGAGGTAACTGTAACTTTTCTGGTTGTTTGCAATAGGTTTCACCTTTGGAGTAATTCTTGTCTTCCAATACATCCACATACCTCTTCAGACTTTCTGTCTTTCACACTTCCCCCTTGATATGTAAACCACTTATTTGATTAAATCTCGCAGTAAGTCAGACTACAGTTGTGCCAGCTGTAGACACTGGGGCCCCTGAAGAAGAAAGAAACCAGATTACCATAAACCTAGAAGTCAGAAAGTCTGGATGCTGCCTCTCTATCTGCACTGTTGCAATTCTGCAAAGAATTAGAAATAATAATAAGACATTTTCCAGGTGTGCTACAGATGTTAAATCCGTCAGTTTTTCAGACTGTAGAATCATAGAATGGCTTGGGTTGGAAGGGGCCTTTAAAGATTATCTAGTCCAACCCCCTTACCATGGACAGGGACACCTTCCACTAGACTAGTGGAGCTTTAAAGGAGGGGAAAAGAAGAAAGTATGAAAAGTAAAAAAAAAATAGAAAAAAAGAGTTTGGAATTTTGCTTTCTGGTTTCAGGTGACAGGATTAATATGACCACTGAAATGTAAAAAAAAGTTTGTGTGTATATATATATGTACACACAGAAAAGCATTTCACCATATATATGGTGAAAATTACAGTAGTGTTTGCCTTTGTGACAGCTTATCTGATGCTCTACACAAAATGATAGCACTGTGGTATACATCTTCTTTGAAGCCTTTAGGAGTAAAAGAAAATTGTCTGATACTTGTTGAAGGTTTGCACATTCAGCCAGGTCTAGAGCAGGAAGTGCAGCTGATTTCTTTAAAGGCATGTGGTCTTCCAGTGATAAATAAATGGGCCATGGAAGAAACCTGCTCCAAGGAGGCAGACAGTTTGAAATTCTTATTTGAGAGGCTTGGTATGGCAGAGTGTGGAATCAGGCTCGAGCTATGAGTAAGCCACAGCACCCTCTGGAGAGCTGGTCTGCTTTCAGTGAAGCAATTCTTCAGAGCTGATTGAATAGGAGCCCAGATCTACTGTGTATTTCCCAGTTCAAACCTCCAAAATTTACCTGGTGGCTGCCTCAAGCCAGTTTATTAGCAGTGTATCTGTACTATTTCTATCTGTTGAAGCTTCTCTCTTCAACACTTTCATGACATTTTTAATATTAATCCACAATTGAAAGTTAATTATTAAAGAAACAATATAGGAAACAAACAATTTTATTTTATTGATCCTTGGCAGAAGATCTACCATCCCTGAAAGGTGAACACTCCCCTTTTCTTCCCCTAATACAGGCATTTCCCTACCTTTTCATCAGTCACTGCACTCCTCTGGGCCTTGTTAAGGTATGAGGTCTATTGAGCATTGCTGCTGCCCTTGCATGTGCTTAGATAGTTCCTGTGATGCTCTAGGTTTGTCTGCACAAAACTCATTTAAAAATACACTGAAATCACATTATTAGCTTTGCAAATCAAAGTTATTAAAAGCCGAGGAAATACCAGGATTAAAATTTGCCCCATTGTGCTCATGCTTATGTTTGACAAGGTAATGATATGAACACATCTCTCTTCTCTTCTCTTTTCTGTTCTAGGAATAGATGCATCTTCAAAAAAAGCCTCAAGAGATGAGAGACTCCAGTTATCCTTATTCGATGGATGAAATAGTCCAGTCAGCCCAGTTATCATATGCCAATAACAACAAAGACCTGCGACACAGAGATCAAACTGAAAATTATCAACTAACTCAGGGTACCCAGTTTAATATATCTCAAAGCTGCTATCACAACATGTAAGAAGAATGACATTTTTATACAGCATAAGCCCATGTATCTCTATTTGCAGTTTCAGCTCAACAGTAGAGCTGGCTGAAAGTTCTCCAAAGCAGCTAATGCTCTGCCATATCTTACATCTTGTTTCCAAGACAGAGAGAAGCTCAAACCTTTTTTTTTTCAGTTGCACTAGACCTCAGATTTTCTGCACTATAAATCCCTAAAAATAGCTGAAATATTTTGACTGAAATTTGAAAGAAAAGATGATCAACCTGAGCAGTCACCCAATGTAGGAAACTTAAACCCAGGGAAAAGTTTGGCTAAATTATAAACATCTGAATGCAGTCTTACAAAAAGGAATATGAAACAATGCTGACAATAGGTGGGGCTAGAAGCTTTTCCAGTAGTGTGAAGTTGCTTACTTTTGGACACAGTTATGGAACCACAACAGCGATCAATATTGCAGTACAGGTGTTAGCTTTTCCTTCAAAATCGTTTGTCTTGCTGGGAAGAAAAGCAGCACCATTACCCTGTCACGAAGTCTGTTATCCTTCCAGTAACAACAGGCAGCTACTCAGTCAGTCAGTTAGGCAGCCAGATGTGTTTTGGTCAGCAGAATATCTCTTTGCACTGTGAAGCGGAATTCTGAAACAAATGGCAGTCTGCTGAAAAGCTCTGCTTTGCCCTGGGGCTCCCTGAGAAGCAGGTGAACAAAGGGATGCTTCCACATAACCATAGCATCTTCCATTTGGCTAGCAAGCAAGGCTGTTCCAGGCAAAAAATAAACGATGCCTCAGCAAACATAATAATGTCTCTGCATCTTCAAACTAGTATTTCTGACTGCACCAAGTTCCTTCCAGAGGGATCTTGGATGAGGCAAGGAACTCTCTCTTCTGAAATAGTACAGAAAAACAAAAATTAAGTTTCTAACATTGCAAACACAACTGTTGGCTTTTTCTCCTTACATTTTATTCTCTCTCTTCTTAAAAAGAAATCATTCTTTGAGGACGATCCAGGTTAGTCCCTCCAATCTTCCCCAGATGGATACGGGATAAAATTAGAGTCTTACGTACAGAACTTTTTCCTTTCTCTGCAAAACTCTCTTGCAGACCCTGGTTGGTTCTCAGCCCAGGGAATCCTACTGGTTGCTTTAGTCTTTGAACATGTATAAAGGCACATACAAAATAGGAGAGATCATATGATTTCATTTTATGCCACTTCAGCTTCAAACAATTCAATAGATAACAGTTATAGAAACAGATGAGGCTGTACTGTGTATTCTAGTTCAGCACTCCACCTCTTGCAGTGTTATACAGCAATTGGACACAGCCATAATTAATTTTATTCTCATTCCCTGCCTGTTCCATATCCCTGTGGATAGTCTTCCAAGTTCTCTTAGATCTTTCACTTAAGAACAAAGAGCTTTCTAGGTCAAGCGCTGCAATATCTATTATAATGTATAGACATATTATGTCCAAAGACAGGAGCCCACCTTAGAGATTTTGCTACAGAACATGGTTTAATGTGAGAAAGTTAGCTCAGAATAAGAGCTCAAACACCCAGTAGCCTGAACCATAAGAAAGCTAATTTAAAATAACTGTGTAAAGCCAGGACAATGTTAGGGACGACGGTGGTACAGGCAAGTCCTGCAGTTCAAGGAAGAAGCACTTCTGTCCTTTTAATCCACAGCTGTGAATCCCTTCAAAAAGGGGTCGGTCCATTCTTTTCAAAAGCCAAGCTGAACTCAGTCTACTTTGAATGTATTAAATACCAAAATATAAAAATATATTTATAATATATAAGTATATATAAATAATACATTAAAAAACAGTGAGCTATTCGTGGTTTTCTTTTAGACAACAGCCTGTTGTCTGTAGCAAACTTCCTGGAACAGTGTAGACCAGAGTCATTTCCTTCCTCTCTCTGGGGGAATTTAAAGCTATGTCGCACCATTCTGTCCAAGTGCTTTTAGCACCCAGACCAAAATTATTCTGCAGTAGGAATAAAGTGGAGTTATCAGCCTTCCAACAAAGCTGTGTCAATAAAAGTGCAGAATAGAATTGAGGACTTATTGGTTCCCATTGAAAGCATGACCCTGTGCTTTCATAGCCTGGGGCCTCTGCAGGCGAAGGGTTATCCAGTGCTCTGTGATTTAATTATATGACCCTATTCTCTTTCAGGTTTTTCTTCCTATGATATTTCCTTCTTTCTCACTCTGCTTTTTGTGTGTGTGTTGGAGAGGCTTTTTCGTTTGAATTTTTTTCTAACCTGTAAAAGACAACTCTTGCTTCCAAGATTTTTTCCCTTAAGCACTGAAACTGCCATAAAATTGTAGACAAACATATATTGCTAAAATGACAGGTGCCACTTGCACATAGTATAGCAGAAGCTGTCTGACTTATTTTACTCCTTAATGTGTGTCTCACTAGCACCAGTTGTCATCTATAATGTGACCTGAATTGTGATAGAAAATGCCTTTAAAAGTCAAATAATTGTTATTGAATATTTTAGAATGAAAACAGAATTAAGGCTACAGAAAACCAATGAAACCAACACCTTGATAAAGACTGTTTCTGCTTTCCTGTTAGCTCAAGCTATAGCTTGGATTTTGCTTCAAAGCTGACTTCCGTTTACGTGCAAGAATCGGTCGCATAAATTTGAAGGCTTGCTGGCCCCCCAGAAGTTGACATTTTGGGGCTGAGACAGGCTGAAAACTTTTGAGGTTCACAGTTTTGCTCCTTGGAGCAACAGTAGGATGAATCACAAAAGCTTCTCAAGTGCCTTTGCAGTTCCTTTGTATAGACATTTTTCCCCCCAAGTCTATGCCCAGTGGAGTAGCTCTGTGAAGAGAAACTCTCATAAGAAAACACCTACTTCTGCTCTTTTGGGTTTTGCACCACATAAAGAGAAATTAAATAATCAAAAGCCAGTTTAGCAAATACAAGCCTGGAGCATCTCTCACATAGAAGTTCTTCGATTTCATAAGGATTCCTCTACTCAGAAAGTGCCTGCCACAGGGATGAACCACAGCATTTTCTGATTTTTAATAGATTTGTTATTTCTTAATTTTGGATTATTCTTTTTAGATATTACTATAAAAAGGGAAGTTCTAAAGACAGGCAGCATGAAAAATAATTGGGCAATATGTCATTTATGTAGTTAAGCAACAGAAACTGGGTATTACTGTGTTTGCTTTCATTTCTCAACAATTCTCATAGCAGTTGTTTATTTTAAATAATTGTAATAAAATAACTGAACTCAGCTTTTGAGGGATTAAAGTTTCAGTTAGTGGCAATTAGGTTAGTTCCTTGGAGTCAAAAAATGCTATTGTACGTATATACGTCACTGTAAGGAATTGAAGAGGGCATGGAATAAAAAAGCTAAAATCTTTGCTGTAAGAAAAAAGTTGTAATTCCAGTTAGAGTCAGTGACTACAGATATCACAAAAGCAAAAGTAGGTACACTTTCAAGATAGTCTGTAAGTCAGAACTGGCATTCTTTCAGGGCAGAATGGAAGAATAAGATCAGATAAGATAATACAGAAAAGGTGAAATTATATTGTTAAGCTGCCCGGGATCATAGCTCTTCTAGACTTTTTTGGAGTTGTGGGATTTTAAGCAGCAAAGAGATGGAAATCAAGTTTCCTGACAATTGGTTTGGATTTGAATTTAAATGTATTACAATTCCGAACACTCTCCAAGGTGTTATGTTTGAGCAGCAAGTAGTACCTGCCAAGTTACAAATTTTACAGAAATAGCCAACATGCAAGTAAAGTTGAATAAAAAACAGCATAGTGTCTGGTTATCTGTACTGTCATTTTTCTCTGGGTTACATCAACCCAGAGAGCCATTCACGGAGACTGAAAAGTTCATACTTTATTTATGATTTCCTTATAAACATAAATACTAATTAGAAGATGTAATAACATCAGTAGATTTTATTATTAGCATACTAGTTGAATATTTAATAGTGTTATATGGAAGCAATATATTGGCCAGCCGGTCTTGGTCATAATCCACAAATTTCGTACATGTTTACATTTATTTGCAATCGGTTAAAAATAAACAGTAGCTGAGAATTAACCATTTACAATGTGAATCTTATTGTAAAATGACATTTCAAAGTAATGTAAGACTACATTTCTGCCTGATACGAACTAGCACAAATGGAAAGAGGTATTCTTGAACATTTTGGGTTCATCAATTCGGAGACCATTTAGGTGAGAAGGGATTTCAGGAGATCTGTAATCCAACCACTTGTTCAAAGCAAGGTCAGCTATGAGATCTGTTGTGCTAAGGAAAGCTCAGTTCATACAAAAATACATAGAGCATATTCCTGGTTACTGTTATTCTGACCTGATCTTTTCCTAATGACTGTGGCCATAGATCTCTTTGGTATGTGAAGTCCCATTCGTTGACTTGGGACTGACTCCACGTAATCTATAGTGTAAAATCAGGTTTAAAACCATTTAACATCACATTAGTTAACTGCAATCTGTTATCTCAAAACACATTTTTCAGCCTTTATCAGACAGTCCCAGCCCTGATTCCTCATGAAAAGCCTCACCGCCAAGAATTTTATTAGCTGCTGTTAGCAGAAAGTAAGTTACTGTTGCAAAATGTTGGATAATTTATGATACTCTCATACTTCACTTGAATTCATTATTTCTAGTTTCTCCCAGAGTTATGCAAAGAACACAACATGTATTCTTAAATGTAGTTATACTGGTGGTTTGAGTTTATTTATTTCACTTATGTCTTTCAACCCATCATTCTTTTTTACCTTTCAAGCATCAAGGGAAAACAAGCAAACTATTGACTTCCTTACCAACCATCACTGTGTTCCATTTTTTGAAAGGACATTGCTTGCACAGAGCAACTGGACTAGATTCTGATCGTTAAAGGTGTTGCTGTCAGTCTGCAGGAGCTCCACTGTCTGCTGGTTAGAGAAAATCATCTCCTGGTTTCTGAAACACTGACAGAGCTTTAGAGTCCTGTTGTCAAACCATCTCCCACAGACTACAGTTTTAGAGACATAACAATAAATTTGAAGGAAATATAAAATGGCCTTGGTAATTCTCTTCCCACACATTCAAGGGCATCATTTATTTGCTTTGAGAACAAGCAAGTGGGCTTTAATTTCTGAAACTTCACCTCAGACAGCAGCTCACACTTCATATTTCTACTGTTTTCCAGTATGACGATTAATTTTGCATATTCTGAGTGAATTTGTTGTCCGCTTTCAGTCCCCCACTCCTTTTACATAACCACAACCTTTTCAAACTGATTCACTTTTGCTCATCCATTAGAAGTTCGCAGTGTCTTGTTTATCATCTCTCATATTAGCTGAGGATGTGAGCTCTTTAGAGCTGTGTTTATTCCTGTATTTGGAAAACACTTTGTCCACTCTGGCACTCCACTGGGGATATATAAGCTTTGCTCTATGACCACAGACATAGATCCCTTCGATTAACTCCGCCAAGAAGCCCAGAGTCTCCTAATCACAATAATAATAGTTCATAAGTTAAGAAGCCAATAAGACACATGCAAATTGTTAATGAGAAATTGCTAGGACCAAGAAAACTTTCCAATTACCAGAGCAACCCCATTGTTATGGAAATTCAACAGGTGTTTAACGGCAAAAACCAGAAAATGGCAAGTGTGTGAAGTAAAAATGATGCTTTGATTAGTCTTATTTTATATTAATAAATAATGTAAAAATGAGAAACCAAAACAGTTGTAATTATAGTGTCACAAATCAAATTTCTCACATCAATACATTAAAAAATTAAGTTTCATTCTATCATCAGATTAACTATAGAAGCATCTGAGACCTTGCCTTGACTAAGAGACGACTGCTTCTTGCAGGTCACCAAATAATCATAGGACAGCCAAGAGAAGATTAGTACATGACCAGCACCCAGTTAGTTGCCAGAATTCAGAATTGTTGCTTTACCTATGCAACCATCTGACAAACAAGTACTATTTTTATCATAGCAACACAGGTCAAACTGTTTAGTAGATCAAAAGTTATGAAGTTCAAACCCACTGAAAAAAGATCCTTTTCCAAGAAAAATATGCAAGAAGAAAACTCTGCAAATCTTTTTTACTACTATGAGGACTATCTTCTATCAAATATATTAATGGAAACAAACAAACAAAAATTGCCCATGCTAGTGGAATAAGGGCTCACAGTGCTACAACTTATGTATATGAATCAATAGATTCAGATAAAACACAAGGGCAAAGTTTCCAATTTTGGCGGTGGTAAAACACCAGAATTATTTCTTGCAGAGCCTCTAGAATTGTCATTATCAATAATTTTAATAAAATGTCACACGATCATCTGCCAACCACTGGTTTATAGATAACTCAGCTGTCCTCGGGGAAGAAAGATGAGATAGATCACCTTTTGAGGCTCATTGTAACTCTGAATTTGTAGTGATCCAGAATCACTCAGGAGCTCTGGTTCTTCCCTGAATAATTCAGAAATTTGCAGTAAGGAAGTAAAAAAAAATTCATCCTTATTCTGATCTTTACAGCCCCTTTGTTAAGATAAGAAAGTAAAAACGTTATCAAAGTGCTTATGACCTTATGTTGACTTTTAATAAACAAAATAAAATCAGTGATTTAAATTATGTTTGAGATTTCCCAATAGGTACAAAATATAGTGTACACTGTATGAACAACCAAGTCATTATTTAAATTGTGTCCAAAAAACCTCACAAACTCCAACATGTTATCACAGGCTGAGCCAGGTGGGCAGATGGAAATAATACTGTTGAATACTTTATTACGAGAGGTCATATAACCAACAGCCAATAAAAGGAAAACCTTGAAGAGATAAGAGACAGAGACATTTCAGTTAGGAAACAGCATGCTCTGCAGGTGGTGTAGGTAGACATATTGCTTCTTAATTAAATCAAACCATTAGTTTATTTTCTTGATTTGATGCTTATTATCAGAAATTATTCTTGCTAACTTTGGCATATAATATAATTCCAAAGAATTGACTAAGATTAACCTAATAAAATCATAAGTGAATAACAATCAAGAACTCTGAAAATTATATGAAAGTGAGCTTTTTTTTTTCTATGAACTTTTTTTTCTATTATTTACCCTTGTAGATGTTTGTGTGCAAGAATATTGGAAGTGCAAGCCTCCACCATTCTTTTTTGTTGCTACTGGATATTACAGATCTCACTCCTCGTTGAAATAACTAGCTGGAGAAAGGAATCCAACAGTAATAAACTCATCTGTATTTTGCTAATCCACACATAACTTCAGCAGTTATTTTCTAATATTTTAACTATTTTCTCAAATGCTCAAATACATTCATTTTCCTAACAAAACAAAATGCACAATTACGCATTTCAAAAGACGTTATGGAATATTTTTTCAGATGCTACTGATAGTGAATCCCCTAGTTGGGCATATTATTTTTTCAGTTGATTTTCTTCTTGTTATAAGAATGTCGAATTATAACTCTTTCAATTCAAAAGTTTCATACCAGGTCCTGCCTCAGGCTGGATTTTCTTAAGAAAGTTTCCATTAAAAGGATTGAACTATTGCTGCAGCTAGAGGAAATATATTACACTTCTAAGGTTTTTAAAACTCATGACTGTTTACTGAAAACATCAAGCTGCTCTGTACATTGAAGCACTGACTTGACATTTCACACTAATCTTCCTGGTGTCAGGGATATGACCTTTTTTAACCCCATGGAAATCCACCCAAATTTGACCAAACAAGAAGACTTTGAAAAAATCTCAGGATGGTCAGCAGAGATTTGTTACACGCTGGCAGTTTCCAGAGACACCATCTGTTCTAAGTGTTTCTTCCTTTCTCAGCTTCTCCAAGCCAACCAGATATTCCAGGCATCGTTCCCACTGCGCGAATGTGTGTTGTGCCCTAAGGGGTGTGATGTGTGGGGAAGCAAAAGCATTTACTTGCAAGTGCTCCTCTTGTCTGCTGAGGACTGTTGAGTGGAACAGAATCCAATATTATACTGAGCCAACTATGAGTCGCACAATCTTTCTTCCCACCAGAACAAGTGGAAAGTAAAAATCAGGTCCAAGATGCACAAGATTTGCTTGATTTTTTTCCTTTGTTCTCTATGGTTTGTGCCACTGGGGCAATGAATATGTAACAAAATTCAAAAGCAGGGTCCTACTTAGTCCTGCCCGTAGTTCCTCAGAGGAAGCTTCTGGGTGCCTCCCAAAGTTGAGACTGTCAAGATAACATGACAAAACAAGGAGCACAGCTACAACTAGTCGCTGTAAGGATACCAGGTGTATTCTGCCTCAGTTGCACCAAGGATTCTGCGAAATAGATAAAGACAATAAGGAAATAAAATAAAACTTTAGGAGTAACGTGATTTAAAGTTTACTTTTGGAATTTTATTCTATTTCACCTTCTTCATGTGTTGTGGCATTAAGCAAGACAGTGTCCCTATGCAATTCTATACACTTCCTTCCTAAATGAAGGATCTGGAATGAATGAGCATTCATTTGTGATAGACTTTGTAAACATCTCCTAAATATAGGATGAGAATTAGAAGGTTTTCAGCAAGGCTTTGTAGAAGTAGGTTGGAACAGAGATGGCCAAACACTGGCCAAGAAACCAAATCCAGATTGCCAACACAGTATATCAACTTTTTCACCCGTTTGTTCAATGCTGCCTTGTCTCCCAAAAGGCTCAGGAAGCACTTGACGGGGGACACATTTAACCACATGGGAGAAAATTTCACAGTCCTGTGATGAATGCTTTCATCATAGCATAGGCATGTGTCTGGTGACATCACAGGTGTGTAGTGGGAGGTTACATTGTCCTTCTACACTGAGCATCCTGAATATTGGTGATTTACACAACTTCCATCATTAAAAAAAAGTAGATTCTGTTTCTTCCATTGCCAACAGAGCTCCCATCACAGCTTGTCTAATCACATAATCCAAACTTTCTGTAGAATGTCACTCGATGTTTCTGAGATCTAATTTGTAGGAGAGTAAGTGGTTGCCATTGCAGCTATGATTTTTACTTTTAAGATTCATGTTAGCTATACAGTACTGAGAATGAATTAGAATATGATATCTCCTCTGTTTCAGTCCATAAGCGACTGCAAAACAACTTGTAGTTAAAGTGGGGTTCTCGGGATTATAATGCTGCTGAACTGGAACAGTGAACTGGCCCAATGATTCAGACACATTTGTCCGATACAGTGTTAGGACAATACTGGACCAACTTTTATAGCCTGGTAATTATTTTGCTTATGATTTTTCTTTTAATTTGTTATTTATGTCTAATATGTTATTTATTTATAGTATTATATTTCTCAGCTTTTACAGAAGCCTATAAAGTTTGACTTTTAAAATAAAGTAAATTTGGTCCTAAATATCCTTCACACTCTCTTAAGTGGCATAATCCTCTTTTCGTGGTAGTGGAAGGAAAGTGAATAACTGTACCTCAGTATGTTTTGGTACTGCACCTTTTGGTGAGGAGATGATCTGGCAAAAACAAAGGTTTACCTTTGATTTTTCTCCAGTCATAAGAAGAATTCTGCTCCTGAAGATGAACCATACTAACAAAATCTAAACTTTTTCAGGACTAGTGTCCTGTATGTAAGAACCAGTGAAGGGTGGTATGTCTCACCTGCCCTATAAACCTATAGGGAGTTCTCTTTCTAGAGAAACAATGTGCCAGAAATTCTGGAAGAGCTGGCGGAAACTCTCAGCCCCTTATCCTGCTGCAGGAGCCCTCACAGAGAAAAGATTGTAGAATCATAGAATCACTTTGGTTGGAAGAGACAGCCAAGATCATTGAGTCCAACCATAACCTAACTCTAGCACTAAACCATGTCCCTAAGAACCTCATCTATGCACCTTTTAAATACCTCCAGGGATGGTGACTCCACCACTTCCCTGGGCAGCCTGTTCCACTGCGTCACAACACTTTCCATGAAGAATTTTTTCCTAATATCCAATTTGAACCTTCCCTGGTGCAACTTGAGGCCATTCCTCTTGTCCTATCAGTTGCTACTCAGGAGAAGATAATTTGGTCTTACCACAAATTGTTTTCAGGAACAATACTTTTTCATTTCTAAAGCACAGAGTCGTTGAATAAAAAAAGAAACAAATAACTACAGTGAAACAAAGCTTTCATGTCTTTCTTCAGCCTTAGAGGCGCTCAAGGAAGTCTTTAGTGGTTCTAATGGACTTCAGCAGTGCTACACAACTAAGTAAAATCAGTAATTATATAATTTATTGCAGCTGGGCCTGTGGCTGCAGCTAACTGTGGCCTTTATTAACTAGATAAAAGGTTTCTCTAAATCATGGCCTATATATAAAAGATTTACTTATATAGCTGATTAAGTTAATGTGTCTTTCTGGAGAAGGAGGTGCTTGCTACTTTATTTTGAAGAGTTACAGCAGTTAAAGACCTCATGTGGATTTAGAGATAACCTCTACTTGTATTTACCTTCCAGTGCATGAACAGTCATACCAGTGTGACCGCTTGTCATGGTTTAACCCAAACTAGCAATACAACCACGACAGCTGCTCACTCGCCCCCTCCCACACCCTGTCCCCCAATAGTGGAGAGAATCAAAAGGGAAGGGGGAAACTGGATTCAGATAAACATGGTTTAATAAGATAAGAAAATACTAATACAGTACTAATAGATAGATATATATATAAAATAGAAATAAAAGATACTCAAGGCCGTTCCTCACGAACATGTTGAGCAGCCAGTCCCAGGAAATGGCACCTGGTCCCACAGCCAATATCAGAGAGAGAAAAGAGAGGAAAAAGGCAGAAAAGCCCAGAGGCACCTGCAAAACAGCAAAAGCCAGATTAAACGTCCCACAGGAAAAACACCTCTGGCTTTGACAAAAAAGAGCGAAGGAAAAAAACAATGTGTGCAAGAGAAAGTGCCCAAGAAGCCAGCAAAAGAACCAACTGGAATGTCCCAACTCCCAGCTTTGCTTAAATATGAAACATGATGCTAATGGGATGGAATACTCTTATTGATCAGTCTGGATGTCAGCCAAGCTCTGCCCTATCTCTTCACCCTTTCCTCGATGCCTCACACCTATGGGCAGAGCGCTCAGAATGTCCTTGGTTCAGACCAGAGTAATTAAAAACATTAGCTCTGTGCTGGGGTGTTACCTTCTTGATCTCAAACTAAGCCCAAATAATGAGTGTGCCAGCTATGAAAAAGGAAGGTGTCTAACTGCATGAAGAAAATTAACCTATTTTCAGTCAAACCAGCACACCACTTTACATAGTTTACACTGCATAAAACTTCTTAAGAACTGCACAGCTTCCAATACCCTAGCCCTGCTGACACAGCACAGCTTCAGTTAAGACAAGCCCCATCAGACTGGTCACAACACCTTCTTCACTAGGCTTGCTTCTTCCCTGCTAACACCTTTCTCAACACCTTTTTTCTCAGTGTGGTAGGCAGCCTTCCGTACCCACATTAGTCACCCTGAGCCTGAGGAAAACTCTTTTCTGAACTAAAACTTGTGATCACTACTGCTTTCTGCAAGTATTGGTGCCCTTGCTAAAATTCTTTTCTTCCATCCTGTGTCCCCACGTGCCCTAAATGGAGTTCAGCTTAGGTGTTCGGTGACATGGTAGCTTTCTTCTTCAAGGCAAAAAGAAAAGAGAAAACTCTCTCCGATCAGCTTGCTAGCATTGTCCTTCTAGAGTGTCATGAAGGTTTGACAAGGGACATTCACATAGGTTTAATAAATTGTATGACTCAGCACAACTATAGCAAACTACAGAAGGTCCCATTTTGAAGTCCACGGTCATTTTTGGGCATCAAGCTGTTCTCACTCACTTTCTACCTTTTCAAGAAGTCATTGCAATATCTTCCACTCTGGACACTCTCTGTTTTGAACAGGAGCATAATCTATGTTGGAAGTTCTCTTTGTTAAAAGAAGCTCTTAGGACCAGGATAAATTTCACATAAATTAAACGTTTAAAGTTAGTAATAAGATTCATATTCCTTACATATATCTACATGTCAGTATTTACATATGAGCTTGGTGTTAACTACTATTAAAATCAGGGGAAATCTAGTCAGTAAAATCAGTAGAGCCTAGAGAGTGATTTGACTTATCCTAAAGTAGATATCAGAGGCTTGGTTCAGCTGTTGATGCACAGGCAGCTGGAGCCACTTCAGGTGTCCCAGGCTTTCCTGCCTGGACTCCTGCCACAGGGCCAAGGCCACTGCATGGGGGTGGCTGGCAGGACCAAGGGAGGGACATCAGGTGGGAGACCTGGGGCTCTTCACACAGCACTGGGCGCTCGGACACAGGGCCAGGAAACAAACTGAGCTCTACCTAAGTGCCCAAGTTAGTCACTCTAGGAATCTCCTTAGCAGTGGAGACAAACAGGCAGCTTCAGATGGAAACACATCTGACCTATTTTCGGATTAGGAAAGCTAACCTCTGGAGATCTCAATCTCTCCTTATTGACCCTGAAGAGAGCCTAAGAGTGACTAGGTCAAACTGAGACTTCTAACTCCTAGGCATCAAAGGAGGGATTCAGGTGTCTCAACAAGTGTGTCTACAAGCACATTTGACACTACTAGGTGTGACATTTGTCCTCCAACTACCCCCTCAGAAGAGTGGAGGCCTCCCATGAGTCCTGCATAACATTTCTGAAGCTGTGCAGATGTCCTGAGTATGCTAGAGCATCCAAAGGCATCGTGTGGCTCTGTTCACACTCCCCTATGGTTAAGTAACATGATTCTCATGCTGAGGGCACAGCTTTAATTTTAAATGTATTTGTCTTTCTCCTATAAAGCAAGTTAAACTAATATTTTTGCCTTGCAGCCTTTGCTCTTTAAATCATGGAGAGGTCACCAACATCTTTTTACATCAATAGTAAAAACTAGTTCTGTGTAGCTCTTCTTATACAGTCCTCATTTTTGTTCGATTGTATGAAAGCAGAAGGCATATCTACACAAATCTTAGACATAGACACCTCTTGCTTTCATATAACTGTTTCTAACCTGAATATTATTCTGATGTCTGGTGTGCTCCTCTTTAACACACTGACAGCTTTGTAAGTTATTTCTCCTATTCTGAGAGGGTTTCCAATTTTTTGATTGTTTGGTTAAGAATCACAGATGTTTATCATATATACAAAAACCTAAAAACTAGTCTTGATATCAGTCTGAGACGAGACGACCTACTTTGCAGCTCTTCCATCGCTCAAAGACCAAACCCTTGCCTGAAGTTTTTCTCGACCTTTCCTGATGTTCTTTTTCCTCCTCTTTTTCTTTTTTAATCTCCCACTTGTACCAAACTGAGCCAGTTAATTATCTGCTTGGCTGACAAAAAGGTAGAGCGTATTCGTCTAATGAGTTAACACTTTTCAGGTTTTCTGTTAGTTGTGTACTCCTTTAAAAATATGAAGTGGGATATGGATGGCATAAGACCTACAACAACACAGAAAATTTGGTATGCTCTACAGCAACAGTTTACAAATATTTTAATCCATTCGTAAAACAGCTATAACTATATAAATTGTATCATTAACATGCTTATTCTCTAAAGGTAAAAGGTACCTGAAGGCAGGAAAGAAAAAAAAATTCTGCAAAACTATGAAGTTTTTGGAACATGTGGGGTTGCACAAATAACACCACCAACCAGAGCATGTACAGGTTCATGTTTTATACTTGCATACACACTACTGAAATCCAGGTAAATTCATGCAGGTGTTTCTGCTTGCTGGAAAAATAAGCAATAGTAAAGGTTGATTTCCTAAAAATCACCTGAGGATCATTTTGAAATAGCTGTCTCAAAATATTATTGAAGTACAGAAACAGTGAGTTTGTAATGAGGAATCATTGAAGCAATTAAATAGGCATATGATAAATACAAATATGAAAATTCAAATGTAGAAAATTTAGAGACCAGATTAGTTGTATGACAATTGTAAACAAGAACATTTGGATGAAACTGCATAATTCATTTTATATCTTATTGGAAGTATTCTTAAATTACCAGTCGAAGTTAAGGAGTGCTCCTCTTCAGGTGCCAGGATTACTCCTGTTACTTTATTAAAAAGAAATACAACCTCTATTAATCCCCACAGAAGTATCGGGTGTTAAACGATATAACTTTTTAAATTGTGTCATAGCAGTACAACTAATAGAAGAAAAATCAATGAAAATATTTTCTGTGAAAAACTGATATAAAGAAACATTTTTTCCAAAATGTCACACGGATTTTTATAATTTTCTTAATGAAAAATAAAGGAAACTTATTTTAACTTCAGAACACCCCATCTGGAAATTAAANAAAAAAAAAAAAAGAGAGAAAAAAAGAAGTGTTTTCTTTCTACAGCTGGTGAGAGGGGCCGTGCACCCCTGCCTGGGCAGCACCACCATCCCGCAGACATGATGCCTGCCCACCTTTGAGGGGGTAGCAGCAGCATGGGGCCTTCCTTGGGCTTTGCTGGGGGAGCAACCTGCAACACCCCTACTATATTTTGTGCAGTAATGGCAGCTCTAAACAATCAGTAACAGACTGACTTCCTCAGACCACCTTGGTTGCTTTGGGTTACTTCTTTCATCTCACTTTAACTTGTTATTTTTTATCTCAGAACGCGTACGCAGCTCAGAAGAAGGAAACACTGCAATGGAACTGTTTGCCGTCTTTTTGTGCCCTCCCAATATGAGAGATAACTGAATACCTGACAGGCAGTACAAATAAGAGTGAAAAGAGCTCTCAGTACTGATTTCACCACTATCACACTTCCATAAACAAGCACATGTGCATCCATATGATTTCCATTTATATCTGTGAATGTCATAAGCCTTTTCAAAATATTTTCCCCAAACTTGGTCATACTTTTTCAAAAATATTTTCCCCGTATTTAACAGAACAAAAAGGACTGCTGCAAGGAAACACCACAGGTGCAAGGGACAGCTTGTGTGTGTTAAGACAGAAGGTGGGAGATTAGCTAATGTGAAGGTCAAAGACTAAGGATTTGCTGAGAGAAAAAAATAGCGTCTTGCCTGGGAACAGGAGGATTTAGACCAGAGCCAAAACCTTGTCTGCTTCAGCTTTAATCTTTAAAAAAACCTCCTTCCTTCCACTGTCCTCTAGTTATAGCTGTATTATTGGCATTCTCTTAGAGTTTAGGATGAATGTAAAGTCTTCAATGTATTTATTGTGCTTTCCATGGAGAAAAATGTCTTTGCTTTGCATGTAAAGTTCTGTCCTTCGGTAGGGATTACATTTTTATTTTCAAAGTACACAAAATATTATTTCTGTGTGATAATGCCAGAATAATTTTGGATCACTGATTTCCTTTGTTTTCATTCACAAATACCCCATCTCTTTTCCCCACACATATTCTGGTAAAGATTGAGACCTCAAAAATACGCTAAAACACATTGATGTTGAGGGCTGCAACTACAGTAACACGGAAACCATAGTCCTATCTGTAAATGAAGAGTCCGTCTTGTGTGGGCTCAATAAGGCAAAAGTAAAAATACCACAAGTATTCACGTGAGCTCAGTACCTTACTTTCCTACCCACACAGCCAGAAGTGGCCTTCAGTGAAAATGCATGGAAAATGAAGTCACTGAGAAATATCTTCAGTTCATGGAAGAAATTTTGATGGCTGCAATGAATCCAGCCCAGTAACTGCTATAATCTGTTCAACTAAGATCAGTCATACTCCAGTTTTCTAAAGTCCATAGCTTTCTGAGGTTCTCTCAAGGAGGCTGATGTCTTTCAAGCCTGAATTTCGCCCTGAGTTATCTGCTGTTTTATTTGATAAGTAGATTAAAAAAACATCCACACAACAACAGGATGAGAATGAAATTACAAGTTCTTACTTAAGAAATACCGATATCATGACCCTTTTTTTCTTTCACAAAGTTATAGATGGAGGTTGAAAAGTGAAATTCATTTTGAAATCAGCACTCTGAGGACTTTTTCATAGAAGAAACTGTTCATTTAGTTAAAAATAATATAAAAAACTTGTATGTCATATATGAATTTTAGCTAATCTTACATGAGCATGCAGGTAGCTTAGCAGAACAATAGAATCAACATCCTCAAGGGTATTTAGGTATCTAGCTCCATACCTTTGAGCATTTGGGACTTAGCTTTTTAAGTCTTTAAATTACTGACCTATAAATAGGATCACTTTCAAAACATGTCAGGTTACATTTCTATTCTTGGTACCCAGTTTAGGATAAAAATTAAGAGAGGCTCTGAATTTTGTTCCCACACCTTAGAAGAAATGTCTTTCAAAATTATCTCTCTTGCCATAACTTTAGTGGTGACCTTTATCCGTAAAAGAGTACGATCACAGTTTCTAAACACTCCCATGCATCCATATTTTCTTTGGTGATCTAGATTTGCAGCTGCCTGTTTCTATAGCTCTGCAGAACACCTTGGGTCAGTTCCTCTGAGTAATTCCCAGCTGCTCACTGAGCCTGTAGTGTAGCTTCTCTTACATGTTATTTTCTGCTGAGTTCTTTCCCCATTATCCATATACCACACACCCGTTTATTTTCAAAAGATACTGGTCACTTGTAATAATTTAGCTTTAGCACACTGACATTTTAAGGTGTTTCTGTAAATGCATCTGCCAGCAATTCCTTCCATTCTGCATAGCAAAGGATCACTTGGTCATGGTTTATCTATTCTCTCATGGCTTCTCCAACAAGAACAACAGACGAAAATTAAATCTTTGTCATGTTTTTGGCAGGGTTGCTCAGTATTTTATATAGCTTCTTAAGTAGAAATATGGTTTTCAAGAACAATTATTGATATAGACCTGCTTTCCAGCTCACTTTTAAATAGTCACCCATCTTATGTAGAACTCTGCTAACAGTCATTGTAACTAACTCAGAAAACTATTTCCCTCAGGGAGCAGATTCATTGCCGTACCGCTCTTCATAAACTCCCCTGTGGTCTCATATCTCACAAGAAGATACTGAAATATTATTGAGCAATCCTGAAGTAAATAGAACTAAATTATTTCTCAGTTGTTCTCTGGGACGCAACCACATTCATTCCTCTGTGGTTGCTTCCACTGCTACAATGGATAGCTGAGCTTTTGGGGAAACTGGTGAGGGAAGAGGCTTTGGTTTCATTTGGTTTCTGAAGAGGAGGTAATTACATTTGCCAATACTCAATTTTTCCGAAAAGAAGGTATGCATGTTATGTCTACCTCATATTTAAGAACCAGCAAGAAACAGAAAGTAAGTGGCTTGAGAGACAATGAGAAAAGGAACTCTCTTGCTAGGTTGCTTCTCTACATATTCAATGCTGAGAACATGTTGCTGTTTGCTAGAAAGGGAGCAAAGAAATGTGCAAAGGCACATCCTGCAAATATTCCTGCTGTCTCCCAACAAGGACTACTATTTTCAGAGTCTTCTTAGAAGAAGACCTATGTCACAGATGAAGTTCAAGTTTTTGGATCATAACTGCTATAGAGGTCCCTTTCTGAAGAGCATGTGAAGGAGGCACGGCACAGCTTCCACAGGGAGAGTACAGAGTGTTGCTCCTGTGCATGTCACTGGACAGACCAAAGCAGTCATTATAGCTTTATTTCCTTTCTGCTGCTCCTCCCCTCACGAAAGGCTGTTGCTAAACGAGGACAGGAGGTTTTGTTCCAAGGTGGGCTTAGCAACACAAAGTGGCAAGACACTCTTTACCTAGCATAGACAAGGAAGTTCATACTTCCAAACGTTATTGCATCACAGACAACCCCATGAATCTGAAGAAGAGTACTGGAAACAGACTGCAGGAACTCTAAGCTAGCACCAAGAGACAATCAGCCTACTTCAGGAATGTTTTAAATGAAATACATCAAATTAGGCAGCGACAGCACAGGAAGATGGCACACTTGCAGCCATTTAAGACATTTTTTTGCCTTCAATGAAAGCAAGCAGCTGCAGTGATCCTTCCAGCACTCTGCTTTTAGTTTGAAAGAGAATAGCTATGTTTGATGCTGTTTGGTTTCAGTTTAGAGCAAATGAGTCATTGATACAGACAAATGTAATAGCTGAATGGAGAGGATATTTCACATGAACTGTTTTTCACAGAATTCACTGATTCCCTGATATGACAAAACTCACATCTAGCACATGCCCCACGCCTTGATGGAAGATGATTTTAATCTTGAGTAATAACTTGTAACAGGTTATCTTTTCCACTGAAATTAAATGAATCACCAACTGATAACACTTGATATTGCTAAGATGTAAAGGGTGGCAAGTATTTATGTTCGGGCATTCTTTTATCTTAAACTTCTTGTATCCCCATCCTTGAAGAATGCTGTTTCTTGGGCACTCACCAGCCTGAAGGACTGGCATAGGGATATGGCTCCTTCAGGCCTCACTCTTACACTCAGATGGGTTACACATGCACCTAAAACCTCTCAAAGACCATGGACCTTTTGCCACTGATATCCGCTCACTCTCCCAGTTCACCCTTGGTCTCCCTTTATGCCATACCAAATGGCCTGCAATCTTCTCTGCTTCCTCTACCCTTCAGTCTTCTCTGGAGTCTGAGGACTCTGACTCACTATCTATAAGTTTAACCTAGTACCCGCTTTTCTAGTTGCAGCAGTTGCAGCATCCAGGGTTAATGGTTTGGGTTTTTGGGTTTTTTTTGTTTTGTTTTGTTTGGTTGGTTGGTTTTTTTTTTGAAGGTGATATATCAGCATAGATCTGAGATAACAGTCACAATGCATTTCAGCAGACAGTAAGAAATTTACCTGCACATCTTCCTTTGCTTCTTCTCTTCTTTGCTGTGCAAAAGGTTTTTATTATTTGATCTGACTTAATTCTGAAGGAAGTCCTGATCAAAAGGAGATACAGGCAATGATTTGACCACATTATTTTCTGAATTACATAAACGTACAAAGGCCAGTGGTAAGAAGAATGTTGCAATGCTAGACCAATGCAAGTGACCTGGTAGATCTGGGAAATCTGCATCCCATTTGCTCTCAAGCAGTTGTCTTATGTACCAAGGAGTGAGTATAGTTCCCTGCTCATTCATTCAGTGTGTTTTTCAACATAATGTTATCATATCTTTTCTCTATGCTGCTCTTGAGTACCATCATCGGCCTTTTTTGGCAAAGGAAGGCCATTTCTTAAAGTCTGCCAACTATTTCTCAGACCACGACTTATGGGTGAACCATACTGTCTCTGACCAAGTTGTTCCACTTTTACAGTTTATTTGCTTAAAGATCTAGAGTATTTTTCTTTTTGCCATTGCATATTAACATTTAGAGCGTCTCTACTCACTCACTGTCTGCTTTGCTTCAGCTGCAGTCTTGTACTTTGTATCATGGAGCTCAGGCTGCTTCAGGTCCCTAGACAACCATGTGCTGGACCAAGTATTGCTTGGAATTTCAGTATTGACCAAAGGCTGAGCATCTCTTAGCTTTACCCCTGCAGCAAGTGGTCCCTTGGCAGCAAACTTCCTCTGCTTCACCAAAATGCTTCTGCCAATCACCAGGTCCTCTAGGACAAAGCTTGAAGCTACCACAATCAGCGTGGGTTTAGCAGAAATAAATTCACTCTTTTAGGCTTTTTAAAATTATAATTATTTTTTATTTTCTTTTATGGTAGCCTGTATTTTTATAAGTCTCCATAACTTCTACCTTCAGGAATAGTTTTTGTCTCTGCCCTTTCAATATACGTGTTTTTCCTCTACAGCTACCCATGAATACCTCACTGCGAAACTCACAATTATGTGGCACCTCACAGTCTTGCTTTGAGCTTTTTCACTAAAGGACTTCAAGAACCAGAGTGGTTCCTAAGATAATTCAAGTGAGCCGTGATCTCCCCTTCTCTTATCTTCAGGGTATGTGTCTGGAGACAGCAAAAAAGCAGCTCTGAAAACTTTCCCAGTGGAAAAAAAAAAAAAAAACACAACAAAATTTGGTCTCTTCTACATACCTAAAGGGTAATTACTGTAACTGTGATATTAAGGCATTCTTGAAATAATTTCTTTCTGACACACTCTGCTGACGTACAATAAAAGCTTTTTAAAATATCTCCCTTCACCTTTCATACTCATTCACATAGAAAACCCAGCTTGTTGAATTCCTAAATGTTAATTCACAGCTCTTCATTCATCATATTTATAATAATTTTTTACCTTAATAGCTGTTATGTAATTTTCAATAGTTTAAATGCCATCTTCACTCACCTATCTGCATACATAGTTCCTAAGATTTCTTGAATATCTTTATGAGCATATAGAAAAGATAAAGGCTTGTTAAGACTATTCAAAGTATATTAACAGAGTTCAGTAACCATGAAGTTCTTAAAGTATAAGGGAAAGCAAGCTGGTTTTACAAATGGAAACAAACAAATTCATACAGTTTTATGTCAGTTATCTCAAAAACACAGATAACAATTCCTTTCAGACTCATCCTGTGTTCATTAGACACTCAGGCATTTCAGGTTTATCCAGAAAATTAAAAAAAAAAAAATGCAGGAAACTTCAGAAATAGAATACATCTGTTTCTGAAATTAGGGTTTCCTTAACATAATTTTAATCACTACTTTTATAAATGGAAGGACCTGTTGATCTGAATCCATTTCAAATGACTTAGGGAGACCTGTACGCACTGGCAGTTAGGTGATTTCATAGCAGTTGGGTTCTGAGCTTAAAGGTATACAGAGTTTGTGAGCAGTCCTAGGAAAGGGCATTGATGGCCTGAGGGTGAAACATTCACTGATATTCTAATTACAAATCTTTTGAATTACAGTATTATACTTAGGTCCATTCACAGCTGGATCCCTATTATTGTATCTAGGTAAGCAAACAAGATGAAAAATGCCTGAATGAGTCTTTGGATAGGAATTAGATTGGTATCATCCACTCATAGCACAGAAACAAATTTTTTTTAAAATTGTATGCAGGGAGGACAATAAAGTAAAATAAACATCAATGTGCCTTTTATTTTCTTTCCTAAAACTTGCTAGTTTTTAGGAGTTATGTGTGTGCTTTTATACTTTGCATGTTTTTAGTCTCTCTCTTCTTCCTCTCCATGTTCTTTTTATACTTTGAGTAAGCAAAAGCATAGGTGTCAACCTGTACTTTAAGAGCTCAGAGGTACATACATGGTCTGCAGACCTGAAGCTGGAATAATGAAAGGGTCAGGCTCCCTGACTGCCATTATACACCCAAGGCCAGTCAACCCATACGTAACTCTGAACGGCCTGAGGCCAACAGTAACCTAATTTTCTACCAGGACACTCTCAAAGTGCTCACATTCCTAGTTTTGGCAGAACTGGCACCTTTTGGAGCAGTGATTCTACAATACGCATGCTGTGGCAGGACCTACAACTTTCATCATACCAGCAGTGCCTAATTAAGTTGCTGCTCTCAAGGGCATTGTCCCCAGATTGCCATTCGCCCCAATAAAGGGGGAATAAGAAGGAAGTAAAAGCAGAGTAACAGAATAAGACTGTTCCTATAGATACCAAAACAATAGTCAAAGGTGGGGCCTTTGTTTCTCAACTTTCTTCACAATAACTGTTCCACATAACCAAACCCCTTCAAATGGGTGATGGCTGCAGCACTGAAGACCATTGCTGGATGATAATTCACGCCCATAGACAGTTCTGCTAATCCAGGAAACATTTACCTGAAAGTGAATACCATTCAAACAATTATTTCTATGTTGACTTGTTTGCATTTTTTAAGCACCATGCTCACGTGGTGGACAGAGCAGTCCCCCTTTCTGTTCCTACACACAAATGAAAACAGAACCTAATTCTTCTTCCACTTCAAATTGTGTGCTCCTTAGGACTAAATGCTCTTCGTAGCCTCTAGGGCAGATAATTTACTGATAGTTCTGACAGCACTGTCAATATCAGTTTTCATTGGTTTGCCAAGGTGAACAGCACTTCACTGAAGCATTATAAAACATGCAAAGTCATCCACTCAAAACCAGTAACAGCACAACATAGTCTGGAAAAGGCTCTGCTGGAATGTTTCTTGGGCTGCAGCCTCTACAGAACCTCAAGGATGCCCATAGCCTTGGACTTCCTCTGGCCCTACCTTTCCATTTGACCCTTCTCCCATTGCTTTTCCCCTAGTTTTAGCTGCTTTAGCTGAAATGACTCCACACCTCTTGATCCACCCACCTTTTCATAGCTACATCCTACAATCTTGTCCTTGGCCCAGAAGCGAATGTTCTCTCCCTTGAGTGCACCCCAAAGTCTTTTCCTCCCTACTTAAGAGGTTTCTAAATTGTGATGATGAGGGTAGGTGGGAGCCAGGATGTTGTAAGTTTCATAGGGAAAGAAGCATGAAAACTAATCTATAAATACATAAATAATATGCTGCAGCTACAATATTTCATCAGTTCTACATTCTCTAATAGAAAGCACCTGTTGTCTGTTTAGTTGCCAGACCAGCCTTAAATGGTGACAATTATATATCACTAAAAATAAAATTTAATGACTAGGGAAACAGGAGAGTTTTCCTCCTGTCTGTTTGCAAGTGTTAGTCCCATGACACTGAGATGTTGCTCTTTTTTCCTTGTCTTCTGCAACACCCACTACCCTTAGTCCCCAACAGCTGTGGGCATGACTCTCATCCCAAATCTACAAGAAATTCTGAGCAAAGCTAGGTACAAGAACATGACTTCAGTTTCTTCACAAAAGCAAAGCAGAAATATGAAAGATGTTAGTTCTCTTTGTGAGAGCTATGACTGCTGTGGAATGTAGGCCAATTAAATAGACATGGAATGTAGGCCAATTAAATGGACATGCCAGTTTGTACTAATGTCTTCTTCAAGTGCTTTATCTGGTGCTTCTGCCTTGCAAGTACACTGAGGCTGGGTGTTTTAAATGGGCACCACAGCAGTTTCCCATAGTTACTTTACCCGACACACAGTCTTGGCAGCATTGTCATTTCCATTTTTTGTGCTTTCTCTTTGTCCTTATACAGCTTTAATAACTTGTCATATACTAATCCTAGATATCAAACCACTTAGTTTATAGATTTTTTTTCTTTTTTTAGTCTGGGTAGCTTGCAGTGCCCTATAAGCTCTCCAATTTGCATAGGCATTTAAGCACTACTCTTTCTTGCCTTAAAACTGGTTTTGGAGCCAAATGTAATAAATTATTTTATACACCTATTTGCTATATTACAAGTCCGGTGTTTTTTTCTTTGAGAAAGGGTTTATTTTGACATGCCAAACTGAAAACATTTTAATGGAATGAGGAATTAAAAATTGGTTGTGAAGGACATGCCTACCATGCAGACAGCTGAAGAACTGAAGTTCAGGTGGTAAAAATATATTCTGACAGGCATTTTTTTTATTTGATTTAATAACGACACTGTGTGGGGACCTGCTGATGGAAAGCAGGCAGCAAGGCCACTGTGACCCACCTTGCCTTCCAGGCTCCTGAGCTCTCAGGATGGACAGATTTTTGGTCACCAGGCTCACTGGGAAAAGAAAGGTCAAAAGTGCTGACCAGCTGCCTGGCTTCCTGGGCACCTTCTCTGGCCAGGAGTCAGTTCCCTGACCACAGCATTTGTTTTTTTAAAATGCCATTTTCCATTAGTTCTCCTAAGGAAAAATTCTACAAACTGTCCATTCCACAGAATATTTCACATTTCCGAACTGTTGTTCCAAATCAAAATGGTAAATAAGTTGAAAATGGAAGAGCTTGCCTGCGCATCTAGTCACACGCAGTCGGATCAGTAAATCTAATCAAATGATGGTTCTACCACTGAAGTCTTGAAGACACATTATTCCCTGCACACTGTTTCTGTTACCCTGGGTGATTAAATCAGGGCGTGCTGCAGCTAGTAGGAATGTGGACATTGGCTTTTAACAGAGCTGGGACTTTATCTTTTTATGCAGCTAAAACACTAACTTCATAACGTAGCTCCAGCCACACACAGGCCACTAAAGAGACCACCTGTGTTAAGTCTTGCCATTGGTTCCCATGCTCAGCCAGTGGTAATTCTTGTAATGGCTTCAGTGAATACTGAGGATTTCACAGGAAAGTGGAGAAAAACGGTTAAATGTCTGAAAAGATTTACGTGGGAAAAGAAGGAAGCTCAGAATGCATACAGCTTAGCTAAGCAGTGACTCAGAGAGATCTGATTGCTATCCACAAATATTTCAGAGAGGTTAAACACATGGGTTGGGAGGAACTGCTCAGGATAACAAGGGAAAGGAAGCAATATGATTGCAGACAATTTGGATTGAACTGCAGGCATATCTTCTCAATAGCATGACTGGTTAGACTGTGGAACAACTTGCAAGAGAGACAGTGGTGGTCTCAGCATTTTGGCCATTTACTGCCAGATGGGGAAAACACGTGGCGATGAATAATCCCATTGTAGAAGTAAATGGACTTCACAGAGTTTTCACAAGCTTTTTCTATTCCGCTCTCTAGATTCTGGGATCTCGGGATAAAAAAAGTAGAGGCAGATGAAAAAGCTAGAGGCAGGTACAGTCTTACTGCTATTTGCTACTTTAAGCAAGTACTATCTCTAAAAAAACAGAGCTATTTTCATTTACCATTCTATGTCATTGCTCTTTTAAAAATTGTCAGGGTTAAACCATTACAAAAACCATCCTATTATTTCTTTCCCTCTAAGCTGAAATTTATTTAGTTTAACAGCACTGAATTAAAATGGAACTAAAAGAAGCATAAACCATCTGCATTTCTTCTTGCTTAAAACTAGATAGCAACCATTATGCCGAACAAATGATATTAAAATAGGCTTAGAGAATGCTGTAGTTAGACCAGCACTAAAAAATACATATGCCTATTTTCATCCTTTTCTGTCCTTGGGTGATGACAACATTAATGACTTACATTTGCAAAGCACCCTTCTTCTGAAAGAAGACCAATTGCTGCACAAGCTGGTTTCACAGGCAACATACAAAACACATTTCACTCATAAGTGTTATGCACTAAGATAAAGGCTGACAAGAGCACAGCATTAGAGCACTGGGTTTACACGGCTTGGAGAGGAGGATGCCGCCAGATGAAATACTAACATCACAAAGGCCGGGGCTGAGCACGTTTCTTACATCAGTGATGAGTTTTGGGACCAGGGGTGGCACAAACAGCATCGCCTCTCAGCTTTGCAGGAACAAATGAGAGATTTTGAAGTGCAATGTGTGCTTTATTAAGTAGAGAAAAGGATAAGATAAAATTTGCACTACCTAAAGACAGAAAATACTGACCCAGCCTTAGAATTCGAAAATTTGAAAATTAATTTGAAATAATGGATTTAAATTGCTTGAAGGATGTCTTCTAGGGGACATGGTAATGCACAGCATAGTAAAGGATGTCATACTGAGACAGAGGCATGATTCCCAGCTCAGAAACATTACATGTCCTGACATATTTACATTTTCTGAAAGTTAGCATGTGTAATGCAGAAAGAAAAATCACAAGGTTTCAACTTTGTGAACCAGCATGCTCCATGTGCTCACCTTTACTCACACCTTTTCCAAGCCCCTTACCAACCCAAATCTGAGCTACAGTAGAATATAGTGAATGGCCATGAAGTAAAGCCTAAACATTAAAAAAGACTGTAAACTTTATTCATGTGCTGATATCTCTTTCCAAGAGTCTGATGTCCTTACTTATCAAAGGCTTTCAAAAACACGTACCTTTAAGCTTGGGAAATGTTTGGAAAACAAAATGCGCTTACAGCTTGCAATTATGTAAATGACAGAAAATCAGGGCAGAAACTGTCATGTTATACAATTCATGTTAATTGCAATTTACACTGTTATATATGTGCTTAATATTAAACAACTGAAAAAGGTAGGTGAGACCAATATAATATGTTTCCTGGAATAAATGATCTCCTAGGGAGAGAGTGAAGGAGATGTGCTCTGTCCCAGCCTTTTTGTCTTGGCACTCCTGGAGCACAGAGCAACACAAAAGAGGTCATGAAACAGAATGAGGACAGAGACGCTGAAGAAAGTATTGAGCATCCCTACAACATGCAAAAACAGAGTGACTGAGGGTGCAGGGGAGCGACAGAAGAGATGAGATGGAGGTGACGTACAGCTTAGTCAAGCTTCGGCTGGTTGTCCAAAGAGGCACCAGTGCGCTGTGGACAAACCAGCATCTGGGCAGATGGCTGGTGAGAGGAAAGTGCAAAGCCAGAAACCAGGGTAGAGAGATGTGGTTACAACAATCAAACTGAGAGAATCACCGGAGGGACAAAGATTTTAGAAGTAAACTCAGAAAGGCTGCAACTGCATTGGCCCAGATTCCAGGCTTTCTTCAACATAAAGGAACCTTCACTTTTCATAGGATGGGCTTAACAAGCCAAAGCTGGATCCATCAGCCCCTGCACAAAGATGGCTCCTGAGGCAGGGAGACTCTTGTTAGGGAAACAACTTACAATCTCATGTTATTGGCAGAACTGATCTAGAATAGTTCTTATACCTTATTCCTTGCCTGGGGTGTCTCCTCAGCAGCAGCCCCAGCAGGTTGCTGCCCACACCAGGCAGCAGCTACCTTGTGAGGATCCAGGTTGCCCAACAGGCATGGCTTCCTGAAGTGCCATGCTAAGCCTAGGCCTGGAGCATCATTTAGAGGTAAGGCATTTGTTATTTTAAAATTTCAAAAGATCAGGCCTACTGATGTTGTAGAAAAGGGGAGAGAAAAGAGCCGAAGTTTGCCAAAGGCAAACACAAAATAACAGAGAAAAGTGAAGCACCAACATTACATCAAACTTCATATTGCCTAAAACCTTTGGTGTAACTCCACTGACTTCAGTGACTCCAGGATGCATTAGGCCCACTGGATAGATAATGGTCTACGCTCTGGCTCATGTATTTCTACCATGCACTTGGGTAAAAGGAGTCTGCCTAACTTTCTGTCTACTTGTCCTGAGGGAAAGGTGTTTTATAATAACAGGAGCAACATGCAGTGGGCTCTGCTCTGTACCACTCACGAACAAAAGCCAACGACGACTGCGACCCTCTGACATTTCACACTTCGCAATCAATCCAATGCAAAAAGGGCTGGGAGTCCTCAGCCATGAAAAAGAGAAGGAGAAACCTATCTGTCTCATGCCTTTGTTGCACATAACTTTTCATTTTAGACCTCCTTTAATCCAATATAGCAGCCTATAAAACGTATCTCCATTCTACTGTCTCTTTTTAAGGAAGTCTCTTGATGATCTTTTGTTCTCTATTTCTGCTCAATCGGATTGTACAATATTTTTTCTCTTCAAATTTTCTCTCCTCTTTAGGCTTTAAAGCTCATTTCTCCTTTACTCTATTTACACCATCAATCCCTTTTCTTCCACCTACCCAATGTCTCAAATTCTCTCTTTGAAACAAAGACAGAACTTGAGTCTTTTCAAGTCTTCAAGTCTATAAAAACCTGTATAAATTCACCCCCTGATCCTGGGTGCCTTTTGTATTATCAATTCACTTTGTAAAAGATATAAAAATCTATAAAATTAGTTTTAATGATAAATATTAGTGTATTTTTGTGGAACATCTAAAGCAAAGAAAAATCTGAATGCCAAGAAACCTGAGAAAAATTATAGAATTATCTTTGAGACCAGCCCTATAGAGAAAGACTTGGGGATACTGGTGCATTAAAAATTAGACCTAAGATGGCAATGTGTGACCACAGCCCAGAAGATAAATCATATCTTGGGCTTCATCAAAAGCAGTCAAGGGAGGTGATTCGATTCTGTCCCTCTACTCTGCTGTCACCTGGAGAATTGCATCCAACTCTGAAGCCCTCAGCACATGAAAGACGCGAACCTGTTGGAGCTGGTCCAGAGGAGAATCACAAAAACGATCAGAGGGCTGAAACACCTCTCCTATGAAGAAAAGCTGAGAGTTTGGATTGTTCAGACTGGAGAAGAAAAGGCTCTGTGAAGACCTTATTGCAGCCTTTCAGTATTTAAAGAGGGCTTATAAGACAGACAAAGCCTTTTTACCAAGGCCTGTAGTGGTAGGACAAGGGGCAACAGTTTTAAACTGAAAGAGGGTAAGTTTAGATTGCAGATAAGGAAGACATTTTTTGTTATGAGGGTGGTGAAACTGGCACAAGTTGCACAGAGAAGTTGTGGACGCCCCATCCCTGGTAGTGTTGAAGTCTAGGTGGGATGGGGCTTTGAGGAACCTGGTCTAGTGGAAGATGTCTCTGCCCATGGCAGACTAGATGATCTTTTAAGGTCCCTTCCAACTCCAACCATTCTATGATTCTTGAATTATTGTATTTCTTAGGTCAGTAAATACTGTCCATATTCCTTCCATTCAACACAAAACATGACCTCTTCAGACTCCCAGATCAACACTCTTGAAGGCAAAATTTGGAAATCAGTTTCAATCACAGTTGTTTGGCTTCAGTGTTTTTAAAGAACTTGGCTTTTTTTACCAAGTACAGATACCTACTACAGTACAGTCAACACTATTAAATACCTTAAAGAACGTGGTTTCTACTACTTCCTTCTTAAACTTGGTGGCTGTCTTGTCTTAAAAAGTATAGTTTAACCTCTTTAGGGGATTCTCACAGAAAGATCTATGGAAGATGAACATGAGAAAATGTGGAGCATTAGTACATATAGAAACAACACTATAAAATAAAAGCATCTCCGCTGTTATTAAGCTGAAATGTCCTTATTTATTAGCTGCAATTTGTCCAGAACTTTCAGACATTTAGGGATTCCTGGCTAATGTCAGTTTCAAATGCCTGGGTCGACTGTTACATGATTTTCACTTAGTTTTCCATCTGAATTCCTATACTAGTACAAATGAAGTCAGAAAGTGGCCACTAGGGTTTCCCCTTCAGCTAGTAGAACCAAAGCTGCAGTCAGAAACTGGAACTCAAGAAAAAAAGAATCACAATTTCTTACTGACTCTCACAAGAACAATCAATTTTCTGGAACAATAATTTAGGTGAAGGCCCATTCTTTTGCAACTGCGGCTCACTCTTTTTTTTTTTCCTATATTAATGAAAGCGCATGTAGAGCATAATATTCCAGATAAACTTCCATTGCATTAGAAGTTCAGAAACATGGTTCATTTTGTAGAATAAATGCATCAGAAGAGACATTCTGTATTCATCACAGGTGGGTATGCCCTGCTAAAATATTAAGTCAACCTTTGGGCAGGCCATGATTCCTAAGTTTCAATGTCTACTATGGCTACAGCTCAGGAGTAGTATCTCCTCACAGACTGACGAAAAATGTATATTTTTTTTCTTATCTGGTGTGTAACAGGCATTAGCAATCAAAAATATTATTTGAATTTAATTAACTGAAAGCCCTACAGTAAAGGAGAATAACTTCCAGCTGACCCAACATAAGAGCAGCCTTCTTCTTGAGCATTTGAGATAAAGCCCTGGTGTTCATACAAATTACTATCTGAATAATAAAAATGTTTTATGCATATGTATGACTGAATAAATGAAAACCGGGAGTAGTAACCTTCAAAACAAAACCTCAAAATAACTTTACTGTAGAGCTATTACAGCTTGTTTTGGATACACAGAGTTGAAGATTTCCATTAAAAAGCAAGATGCATTATTCCCCTGCAGCCATTCTGAACTGGCTGGGGTTTTTTAGTTTGCTTTTCTTAATTCGCTAGAGCTATACCCAAAATCACATTTTAATCTCAAAAATAATATCCTGAAAATGTGTGGGTTTGTTAAAAATCATGTCAACATGACAATGCGGGAAAGGATAAACTGTGAATAAATATTTGGCATAACAGTCCTATGTGGCAAAGCCCAGTGCAATTGGGCAGGGGGAGATAAACGGGGTGATGCAAGTGAGAAATTCATTCAGAACCTTTAGGTTTCTTTCCTCTCAAACTGAATGTGTACCAAAGCATCCTGAAAATACTGAGATATTTTCAGGCTTCTGAAAGAGCAGAATCAGCAGTGCCAGACCATGAAGGGTAGTTCTTAAGTGATTTCCAGTCATTTCAAGTGAAAACATCAGAAACGTGGGGTTTGCAGCAATCAGAGACCACAAGATGTTCCCACATCTTTAGGTGTCTTAGTTTTCCACACTTCAATGTTTTTAAGCTTGTTTAAAACTTTTTTCCCCCACATTGGTGAATGCATCCCTTGTTACTGAAAAGAACCCTCTGCCAATAATTTCAGCTTCTGCAGGGCAAGATCTCAGCCCTGCAACGTTATCTACATGGATGACCGCAGAGACACACCTGGGGTTCCCTGAGGAACCTGCCGCTATTTTTTGGCATAAGGGATGATTAAGTGGTGTTCTTTCTTGACTCTGCGATGTGATAATGAAGTGGACAATTCTTCTGCCAAATAGGTTTGAACGGAAGAAAAACAAACTTCCTAATATAAAGGCTTGCACCAACTTCTTGGACTGTTTTAAGAACTAATTTCTGAAGGTAATTGACCATTATCTGGATACTCAGAAACACCAAAGACTTTGCATATTCAATTCAGCATGGCTATTTCAAAATTATCAAATCCACTTTAGGTTTTGTTAATTGTTTTCATGTTCACTGTAATAAATCTACACCTCATTCAGTGAGGGTGTTATTGGTATAAAACCTGTTGCCTTTTGACTGACATTTAGCTCAAAGAGTTTTTGGATGCATAAGACAGTTTCAGTAGGAGCAAATGAAAAGCACTTCTTCCTGCTTCCTTCTACTCCACTGATGAGGAACTCAGGCTCTCTGGTTTCGTGGGAAGAAGCAAAGGTAATACAATAAGGATAAGGCTTCCTGAAAAGAAGGATCCACAAAAAAACAGAGCGGGGTGGAGAGGAATCACAACGACAAAAATGCCAAACATTTAGTAATTTGCATTGGATGCTTTTAAAGGCTCGTGGCAAGAACTCCATGTACCGTATTCTTGATTGTTTGGAATTTTTTTTTCCAGCTAAACTTTGGAAAGTAGCTGACTTTAATGCTAAGGAAAAAAAAAAAAGAAGACAACGTAATTTGCATCTCAAAATGCAGAATGAAAAATATTTTCCTCTGCAAAACATACTTTAAAGACTACATTTCAAACTGGTTGCTATGACTACCGCTACACACCTAAAGATATCTGCTTTAAAATGTCATCATCCTGCCATCGTGTGCCAATTTGAGGTACTGCTCACAAAGGCTGTATTTAATCTTGGAATGATGACTTAGTTTTAAAACTTGGACATTTCTATCGCTAGAAAAATACATATTGCAATATAAACATCAAGTTTTAATATGCTATGATGCTGAATGAGAATGATTAATGCATATATATAAATGCGATGCAATGACAGTTTTTGCTTCTTTTACTTCAGAGCAAATGCTCTATAATATAAAACAAACGGGAAACCAACAGCTAATTTGATGACATTGGTAGCATTAACACTTTACTTGAAGAAAAAACAGTAATTTTAGTCTTGGGCTTTCCTTCTTTGTCCCAGTCTCATTCAATTCCAGACTGTGTAGAAAATCATTCATCTTGCCTGCCATTGCAATACCGAATCAGCTACACTAACTAGATGTGCCACATCAGATCACCCAGTTTTAGCAGACTGCATGCAGCACAACATGGGAAAAGGAGGGAAAGCTGCTTTTTGTTCTACTTAGGCTACAGAAACCCAAATCCATTTCAATGTCTGGGTGTATACTCAGCTAGCTCGCAGTTCTGTATCAGAGCAATATGTGGGCAAGAACCAACCTCTTCCTCTTCTTCCACAGGGAGATTCCCAAGCTTGTACCCTTAAATCCCTGTAAGTAACACAGACAGAATGGATTTTTCTTTTTCCTTTTGTACTACTGAACAGCCATAGGACCTCATCTGTTGAAGTAACAACCCCTCAGCTTCTGTTCCAGCCTTGAGGTTGAAATGCTGATCAAAAACCTTTCAAGCCACATAATTGAGGAGGCAACAGCCTATTTTCTCACTCGCTTCTTTAGCACTAGACTATGTTGACTTTGCATCACCCTCCTTACTAACAGATGCCAGTTTGCTGTGTAAATTCAGGGCTGGAAGAGGAAGACAATACATTGCCAGCTGGTAAACATGAAAGGGAACTCACACAGCACTGATCTTTACTCCTGAGCCACTGAGTATATCATTTTAACCATTAATTTAAAAAAAAAAAAAAATAGCTGACATAGCTCAGGATCCCCAGGAAGAAAACATTCATAACTTTTCTAAAACCTCCAGTTCAGGAGGTGTAACTGAAAATAATTCATGGAAACTCTCTAGACAGCTGTTGCAGATGAAGCAAAACATCCGCTAAAATGTCATTTAAAATCTCCACAAGGAACCTGAAATACCCCTGCTCCAGCTGAGGCAGGTTATAACTGTTAGTTATCCAAGCATAACTTTATCCAGTAAGATAACTCAGAAACAGGAAGCTGTGCTGCCTGCAGATCAGAGCAACTCAATATTGCCTGGGCTGATAAAACGTTTTACATCTGTTGCCATCCTAACATTGCACACATTTAGGTCCTTCCTATGGCAGTCAGCCACTGGCAAGCTCTATACAAAGTTCCCTCACCAAAAGTAATTCTGTTTCCTCATTTAATCTTCTACCTATTTCCCTTTATGATCAGGAATGAGATTAAAGGCTGCCACTAATAACAGAGTTGTCAGAGGCAACTAGCGCATCTAGCCCCACACTGTTGGATTTCGGTGTCTCTGCTCTGACACCAAAGACCTAATCCTGTAAATAGTTATTCACACAAAAAACCCCACTGATTGCAGTGGGCACCAATGGGATGCACCCACGAGTGCTGAGAAAGTTGGCAGATGTTACTGCTAAGCCACTCTCCATCATCTTTGAAAGGTCTTGGAGAACAGGACAGGTGCCTGAGGAATGGAAGAAAGCCAAGGTCACTCCAGTCTTCAAAAAGGGCGAGAAGGATGACCCAAGAAACTACAGGTCAGTCAGCCTCACCTCCATCCCTGGAAAGGTGATGGAACAACTTATTCTGGACCTCACCTCTAAACAAGTAGAGGAAAAGAAGATTATCAGGAGTAGTCAGCATGGATTCACCAAAGGGAAGTCACATTTGACCAACCTGATAGCGTTCTATGATGATATGACTGGCTGGGTAGATGAGAGAAGAGCAGTGGATGTTGTCCACCTTGACTTCAGCAAGGCTTTTGACACCATCTCCCACAACATCTTCATAGGCAAGCTCAGGAAATGTGGGCTGGATGACTGCATGGTGATATGGATCATGAACCGGCTGGATGGCAGAGTTCAGAGGGTTGTGATCAGTCGTGCGGAGTCTGGTTGGAAGCCTGTAGTAAGTGGGGTTCCCCCAGGGTCAATATCAGGTCCAGTCCTGTTCAACCTATTCATCAATGACCTGGATGAAGAGACTGAGTGCACTCTCAGCAAGTTTGCTGGTGATACCAAACTGGGAGGAAGGGCTGACACACCAGAAGGCTGTGCTGCTGTTCAGCAAGACCTGGAGAGGCTGGAGGACTGGGCAGAGAAGAACCTAATGAAGTTTAACAAGGGTAAGTGTAGGGTCCTGCACCTGGGGAGGAATAACCCCAGGCACCAGTACAGGCAAGGGGTAGACCTGCTGGAAAGCAGAGTTGCAGAGAAGGATTTAGGAGTTTTGGTCGGCAACAGGTTGACCATGAGTCAACAATGTGTCCTTGTGGCCAAGAAGGCAAATGGTATCCTGGGGTGCACTTTTCTTAAGAAGAGTGTGACCAGCAGGTCAAGGGAGGTTCTCCTCCCCCTCTACTCTGCCCTGGTGAGGCCGCATCTGGAGTACTGCGTCCAGTTCTGGGTTACACAGTTTAAGAAGCACAAGGAATTACTGAAGAAAGTCCATTGAAAGGCTACAAAGATTATTAGGGATTCGTAGCACCTTTCTTATGAGGAAAGACTAAGGGAGCTGGGTCTGTTCAGCCTGGAGAAGGCTGAGATGGGACCTTATCAATGTTTATAAATATCTCAAGGGTGGACGTCAAGAGGATGGGACCAGATTCCTTTCACTGGTGCCCAATGACAGGATGAGTGGCAATGGACACAGACTGAAGCACAGGAGATTCCATCTAAATATGAAGAGATACTTCTTTCATTTGAGATGCCAGAGCACTGGAACAGGCTGCCCAGAGAGGTTGTGGAGTCTCCTTCTCTGGAGACATTCAAAACTTGACCGGACACATTCCTGTGCAATCTACTCTAGGTGAGTGATATTCTGTGATTCTGTGAAGTAACTTCCACAGGTTTGTAGAATACCCTCCTGCTATACACATGCTGTAGCCATTACTCAGCTGCTTGAGCAGCTGATGAGAAATGAATGTGATTAGACTTTCAGGGCAAAAGTCCAGTGGGTTTACATCTCCTCTGCAAGGGCTAACAATTCACTCTTCAAAAGCATTTTACCTCAACCATTTTATCTGCTTGTGTTTCACTTCAAGCAAATCTAAATTAGTGAACTGGACAAAACCAAAGCCTATACTAAGAACTAGCCTTCTGAGTCCAAGCTAATGGGACCTGCCAGCCTAGTTTAACCCTCTTGTTTAATTTGTGGCAGCAGAGATACCTAAGTCTCCTAATCTTGGAACAGTACCAAGCATATGTAATTAAATCAGCATTGTTCCCTGCCACAGGTTATTGCATTTGGATGCTGCAAAGTTTCCCCCCACACTTGGATGCCCATTTCGCAACAGGAGCTGTCATCTATGATGGATGTTTCCACAGCCTGGCAGCACAGGAGGACTCTCTCCTACCTCACACTATTAGATTTAAGCAATATACGAATCAATAATGATAAGGTTTCCTGGATTTGTGATGTGTCATGGTACAGAATAACTTGATGCAACGACAAGGACATAATAGGATTTTTATGAGACAGGAAAAAAGACAACCTGGCACTCACATCTGATCTGCTCCACAGGCCTGTGCTGATCACAGGGCAAGCCCAAAGCAGGTGAGTGACCACCTTCCCTCCACAGCAGTGTATTTGGGTCCATTTAGGTGAAGAATCTGTGCTAAATGAAAATTACTTAATGAGCTGTTACACAACCAGCCAGTTTTTTTCACAGACTTTAGCTACAACAATAAATCTGAGTCATTACTTTATTATAGGGCTGCTAACAAGGTGGGTGGTAAAGAGAGAATTGCTACAGGTTTGAAAAATAGAACTGGTAAAGATCTTGAGAGATCATCTAGACTAGTTTCCTCCCCTGCCCAGAGCAGGAACAGTTACATGGATCCCGTTTTCAAATGACATCCACCCTACCAGTTGTTTGTTAAGCTTGTTCTCAAAAAGTCTCACTAGTGATGGGGACTGTGTGTCGTATGTGTAATTTCTTTCTCTGATCTTTAGAACTAATATTGCCCAAAAGCCTCCCTTAAGCATTCACATATACGTTTTCTGATGTGCACCCATGTGTAAAAAAAATGTCATGACACCAAAGAACACGCGTCTGCAAATATCTGTTTTGTTGTGCAAAGTGGGAGGTATGTAATTTCCTCCATAAGTCTGCAAATAAACCTTGCAGGCTGTAAGATGAGTGGGCCTTTACTCTTGTAAGCATGTGCTGTGTCATTCGTGCATTGATATGAAACTCTTACTAGCCAAAGAGCATCTCATGTCACCCCATAATTCCAGTCCTACACTTGACAGGGTGCCTGGCACTTAAACGATGTGCTTGTGCACACTGTGCAGACGGGTCATAGGACAAGCTGACATGTTGGACCACACACTTCATCTGTTAGACTGGTCTCTGGCCCAGCATTGAGATGATTCAACCAACTTCGCTCAAGATGCCTGTGTTACAGAGGGGCTAGTCCTCAGCAAGACGAGAACACCTCGCTTTTTATCAGCTGGCCTTGGAACAACAGCCCTAACTTATTCAGCAGAATCCTCTCATCCTCTCCAAAACTCACCATCATACAACCAAAACAAGATTTAAAAACCCACACACATCTGGACCCACTGCACCAACCCTGTCCTTGACCAGATCCCAAACAGATCCAGTCAACAAAAGCTACTCACAGACACTGAGCTGGAGCCAGTGTTCTGGACTAAGCACAGCCTGACTTCAGGACAAGACTTGGTAGAATACCCATCCTCAACCCTGGCCTTCTCTAAGAGCCCTTATTACTGCTGGCTGTAGTAGGGAGCAGGGGACTCAGGAAATACTTTAAAATGTATTCAATGCAGGAATAGAAGGAGTCGAAGTCCTCCTCAAAGGTGACCTGGAGAACTGTGGTTGGAAGCCACAACTTCACCAATGGACCCAGGCCATTCTCATGCAATATCTGAATGAAAACATCAGAAGAAGTAGAGAAGCACCATGGATGCAAACACCAACATTTGCAAACTTCTCTTTGTCCTTCATCACATACAACAATGCTTTTCATTTAATTGGCTGGAAAAGATCAATTCACAGACGATTAACAGGTAGTTGAGTCTGAGGAAGATTATTATCTGAGTTAGTAGAGGGAAGCAAGTGCAGTGGGAAGTTTGCAGCTGAGTCAGAAAACCCTTTTGGCTGAAGGTAACTGACCTTTGGGGGAAAGGCCTTTTCTAAGAAAATACACATCTGAAAAGACAATGCAGAGTTCCCACCCCACCATCCGGGAGCAATGTTTTCTGTCAACTCTCCAAACAGCTAATCCTCTGCGTGAGGAGATGTTCATCCAGCCTTAATAACTGCCTTCAGTGCTTACTGTCTGAACTGCAGCAGGACACTACTACTGAGGAAGATCATTTCACTCCAAAGCATTTAGAATGACACAGATTTGCATCTCTATGGCATTCAGTAGTCCAGGGCCTGGGACAGTAAAATATTCCTCATGGCTCCCAGCATCCGAATGTGCTACATAATCATATTGTAACTGGCTGTGCATAATAGGGTGAACTGCATTCATATGGGAAACGAAACTTTCTTACAAAGAACTTAAAAAAACCTCAAACAAAATAAAACAAAACAAACAAAACACATCGTGCAAATTCATCTGTAAACTTTGGAGAATATTAACCCACCCCAATAAAAATGTCTACAGCCTTGATCTTTCTCTTGATGTCTGCTGAAGAACCAGAAAATAATAGCTTGAAGGGAAATTTTGTTTCCATTTTGCTGGAAATTTTCAAATATCTGTCAGCAAACCAGTCTCAGATCCATGGCTTCTCCCAGCCCACAGCGGCTTCAGCCCCCATCATCCAAGCCCTCCCAGTGAGCCTAGCACCATGTGAGCATCTTTTCTTCTGTCTACACCAACACATCTTTATTGCAGGAGCTCCAAAATACTGCCGGATTTCAGCTGAATTAGAAACATCCAGGTATTTGGATTTTCATCCTGAATGACAACAGACAAAAAGTAACCTGAAAATTCAGAATTCTAGCTGAAATGTGGCACCACTATTTTACGTGCAATCAGCACTGTTCTGGAATACACATTCAGATTTGTTGCTTTTGCACAGTGACAGATTATCTTTGTTGCAATTTACCCTTAACTCCAGAGATATGCTACATTAATTTTGGCAGCCTGGTCAGTGATGCTCTTTCGCTGTTGACTGTTATTCTTAACTGTTAACTAACTCCTCCGTTTATGGCAGCTTTTTCCTCAGATTAGATGGCAGGAAACTTTTGTACCTTTAGAGGAACAAAGGAGCAAACACCTCTGCCTTAGCTTTATTGAAGTAAGAGTTGGAAAAGATCTGTCAAATCATCAAATTAATCACTTGATAAATATGGGACTGTTGTCTCTATTTCTGTCCCAGCTGTCAGCAACCTGAACACCAGGAAGTAATTTTATTTGATTGCAGATTTGGCTTTTAGCTGCTGCTCCACAATGAGGCTGTGACTCTGGAGACCACAGGTTGACAGCCAGAAGCTTTAACTACCTGTCAGTGTCACTGCAGCACGCCAAGCAGAGTCAGGGGACAATATGCTTCTTGGATGGACTTTGCTGAGAGTTAAAGCTGTCCACAAATACTGAACGTGTCTTTTTGGGTTAGAAGAGGTAATACTGCAGCATTTTACATTTTTTACATTAAAAATTTTTTTTATTCCTCATTTTGAGTACAACCCACATTTGAGAGGTAGGACACTTGAAAGCAGAGAAGGAAGGCAATAATTACAGAGTGTGAATTCTTGAGAATCAAAGATGGTTGTGCCAGATGCTCACAAACTGTAAAGCCAGAAGTCTTCTTGGACACAAGGGGATTACTCCATGCATCTATGGACTATGTACACTTGAAGTCATCTCTGTGCTCAAGAAGAGGATGCACATTTGAAGGAATAGTTGGATATGACTTTTTGTTCATCTTCACTGAAATAGAAGCAACTGAAAGGGAACACAAAATTCCCTTTTCAGCCCACAAACCATGGGCAAACAATAAAAAACTGCTAAAGTCCTATTTATGTAGGTCAGGCACCTTACATGGTAATACTGACCTATCATTGCACATACATTTCTATAACTGCAATAAGTTAGAGAAACCAACTTTTCTGATTTACTCATACAAACAAGTAATTCAAAAGCAAAACCACTGAATGAGCCCACTGCATCCCGCACCTGAATACACTGTGCAGAACATGCACAGCAGTTCAGAGAGCAGCACTGCGAAGGTACACCAAAGATTAATGTGGTCTGTTCCAGCACCAGCATCTTACTAAACTCTGCTACCATAGCATCTCTGGTACTTAGAGTGTAACACAGATAAAGTGCAAAAACTCTCATGAGCACTAAAATATGGGGAAATTTTTGATTTTGTGAAAACACCATTTCCCAGCAATTCTTCAAGATGTACCGCAAGTCTAGCTTCTCTCGTGGCTGGCGTTATTTCTGTTATAGTATTTGACATAAAGAATAATTTATCAGAATTATAATATCCATACATGGCATAGGTTGTATATCTCAGCACTTACTGAGCATTATCCTTTGTTGTGCTAATGGGGTTTTTGGCTTTATTTCCATTGTCAAGTCACAAGCTAAGAGACAGTCACGATAGCCATTTACGGAGAGCAACTTAAGTTACACAGCATGTATCACGATGCAAAGGATCCTATCCAGTGACAGCTGCAAGGGGAATTTTTGTAAGCTGAACGCAATCAGTGAACAGAAACATAGACAGCATCTCGAGCAATAACATTACAGTGTCTCTGTGATTTCCAGTGACCTATTTTACTTCTGATTATAGTTGCTAAGGGCAGCAGCTCCAATGATACATTGGCACTGATGCTGTCACCTGGTGCTTCCCAGCCTCAGGGTGCTCCTGGCTTGCTTTTCAGACCAGGGCAGAACAGGTCTACTGGTCTCTGTATGCCCAAAACGGGCACATCTCTTGTTTTGTCCTTTGTGGAGGAGAGACAGTTCGAACATGAATGCTTTGTGTCCAGATGATGCTGGGTACCTTCTGGCTTCCCTCTCTGGAGTTGTTTTGCACTAGACTTTAAAACTCTGCACTCTGCCTTCAGCATGGAAAGGCACTGAGTTTTGTTCTGACAGCAGGATAATTACCGTGCAGTAGTTAGACTGCTGCAAAGTCCCAGCGGTGCCAAGGACACTACAGTTTTTTTGCCAGGTAGATAGGTGTTGTGGTTTAACCCCAGCCAGCAACTAGGACCATGCCACTGCTCAGTCTTTCCCCTCCACATGGGATAAGGGAAAGAATGAAAAGCAAAGCCAGAAGTCTGTGGGTTAAGAACAGTTTAATAGGACAGCCAAAGAAGAGGGAAAAAAAGAGAGATATATATATGTATTAATATACGTACAAAATAAGCGATGCACCATGCAATTGCTCATGAGCACCAATCCGTACAGTCAGTTACGGAAGAGCAGAGACCTGGACAGCAATTCATGCTTGAACATGATTTCACCAAACAGCTGGTCCAGGGGGAGAGAGCACACCAGTCTCAAACTGCCGATCCTGGAAGGAAAGATAGTGAGAAAGGCAGAGCCAGAAGAGCTGTCTCCAGCTATATATGGAAAATTATTCTAATGGTAAGAAATATCTCATTGACCAGCCTGGGTGTCCATCTAGGTGCTGTTCTATTATACTCCTTCCCAGCTTCTATAAACACCTGCATCTGGAAAGTTAAAAAAGTCCTTGGTCTCCTTGGCAACAGCTAAACACCAGTGAGTATTCACATTCTTTTCATACCAACCCCAAACCACAGCCTAGCTACTGGAAATAAAAAAAAAAAAAAAAAGCTCTGTTCCAGGGAAAAGCATGGGATGTTCAGCCTGTTATCGCATCATTCTCATACTAAAACCAAAACAAAAGACTGTGCTAATTACTAAAAAGAAAATATTCTAACTACTATGATAAAAAGTTACCGAATCCCAGCAAAACCAGTACAATAGATAATGGCAACACAAGTGAGAGGGAGCTACACCACTGCCTAACTTCAGGTGAGTCAGATAGGTACTTAGTCTAGGAGGTTGGTCTTCTACTGTTAATAAAGAGAAAGGAAAACCTTTCCAGAATGCAGTTCAGAAGAGGAGCCAAAATTAAATGCACAGAAGCGCATATGTCCCTGCCAGTGGTTCCCTTTGTAGAAAAGTCTACAGTATTTTACCTTCACAAGCATCTTGGTCTCTGAGGTAACACTGAGTCATTCTGAGGGGACACCCGCCTTTTATGGGTAAAAAACAAGGTCCTTGTTATAACAGTTATAACAAGCCCTTGTTATAACAGCATCCTGCACTTGTTTGATGCATCACGTCACCCTAATGTCTGTGTATTCACTCCAAAACCAGGCGGATCCACCTTGTATCCAAATGTACAGGTATCCACATGTAGTATAATACTTCTACTCATATCCTCCAGTATTCATAACTATATATATGGGATGAATATTCAAAATTGTAATCTTGGCATGCCCCAGACTAATTCAGGGATGACAAATATAACTTTTGATCACATTCTGTTCATGTGGAAAAGTCAGAACAGCTGCTGCTATTTCAGTTCTCACAGCCAGGGAGTTAAATGACCTACAAATAGACACAGCAAGTGTAACCTAGAAGGCAGACAGCACTGGGGGGTGTGTGACCTGCACAGACACAAGGGCTTGCAAGGGGGTACCTGGAAGAAAAGCTATGAAGCTGCCCTCTACAGTGCTTACGTTGATGCAAACACCTCCCACTCACCTTCCTGCCCCTTCAGAGCTGGAACCAACTTTTCTGGAGCACCTTCAGGCTTTTTTTTTGTGTGTGTATTTTTTTGTTTTATGCATCTTTCAAGACTGAACAGGTGGTGATGAAAATCTTATCCAAGGTGTTTACTGACCATAAAAAGAACTCAAGGACAGAACATGGTGAAATAGATAGATCTTGCTGTAACTTTTTTGAAATCTGAGTCATACGGGTGGCTAAAGAGAGTGAAAGCAAAACACATTAATCTTAATGTTTAGAGTGTCGTGGTTGAGACGGACGAACAACATAGACAAAGTATTTCTTATGTACAAAACAGCAGTCTCCATTTATTGCCACAAACGCTTTTTTATATAGCCTATACCAGCTCAAGTGTCTTTTTGCTATTGGTTACAGGCTGCAATAGTAACATATCATTGGCTAATTTTGCTATCGTCAGTGTTACTCTTTTACTCCCTTCTTTCTCATGGATACATCCCCTCTTTCTCATGGGTACACCTTAATATCTTCAAGGCTAATCTCTGTTCCCATGCCCTCCATCAGGAAATCCATGGACCCACTGTAGTCCTCCACATTAGAGTATGATCCTGTTCTCCCGACTTCCTTGACAAATTTCCTAGTCCTCCCTCATCAAATGTAAATATGCACCTGTGTAACAACAGTAGCTACATTCCAGCAGCTGGGCAAATAAGTTCATACTCTTCCTCCACATCAGCCAGTTCATTATTAACCGTATATGTGGGATAATTTTTTTTCCCGAAAAGTCATTTCTTTTGTTTAGCAAGAACATGAAGATAAGCTCCCGCACAAACTTATCTTCTGACTTCCACCTTTTGTAATTTTCCTACTAGCTACTCTGCAGGCAGTCAGTAAAAAAAATAAAAAATCACAGGATTTACACAGCAACTCTATAGGTGATGCTAAATGAATTGCAACGTAGGAACAGGATAAAAACCCGACAAAAGAAGTAGATAGGATTCTTTGGGGGGGAAAAAAAAAAAAAAATTAAATCAGACAACAGTTCTTATAGAAGGGCAAATTTTAAAAACAAAATAATAGTATTCTCTGAGGAAAAAAAAAAGCACAAAACTTTTTGGAGAAATGAAAGAAAAAATATTTGCTCAAAAATAATTTCTTGGAGAAAAGATTGATCATTAATAGACAGTTGGAAAGTAAACATGGAAGAAACGTAATAGGTCATCTAGCCTATTTCCCTGATAGTGCAGTATTTCACACTACCTGAGCTCTTTCAGCACAAGAACTGCCTTTGAGGTGTACCTCTAAGATGTTCTCTGCTATAGATGTTTATGCAACACATGTGAACAGAATCAAAGAGATGTCTTTAACTAAGCTGAAGATTTTGTTCCAGGTGAGATTTAACTTTTTGTAGAATATATTCCGTCAGGTGGATCAGAATGAATATAAGAATTAAGCAGAGCAATATGTAGTCCAATTTTACACCCCAGTTGTAACACTATTGTGCTAATTATTGTCATTTTGTATGATCCAACATGGACTGCTAGACAGTGACCCTCAGCTTCTCTTTTTTGTTGACCACTGAAAGGGTTTGATTGCAAACATAAGAAGAAGACATGGTTGTCACTATACAGCTCCCTTTTTTCCTTATTTCTCTGAGCCAACAGCAGGTAACTTGAACTGGAAAAATGAAGAGGAATCAGCACATTTCCCTACCATCAGTGTTAAGTGCCATGAATTGTAAATGTTGTTCTTCAACTCAGTGGACTGTGAAACTAGTTTGAAAGCAAAGCTTGAAATTTTGCTTACAAAACCTTCACACTGATTAATTTAATTTAGTATCTCTTTCTGGAAACAACAAATGTACATTAAAGTTCTGAAACAGTGGCAAGTACAGAGGAAATAGCAAAATGACAAAATAATTCTTATTGGCAGCTTTCTGTCTGTCCTAATTTTCTGCTCATTTTAGGCCTATTTTTCCATTCTATGGGGATTAATATTTAGACAATAACTTTAAGTTTTAATTCCACAGCATATATATGCAGCACAAACTGTTCTCAAATATACAGTTATTCTGTCGGGGAAGATATCAATGACTGGTTTAAAACATAATATTGCTCATATTTATTAATGCAGTAGAAAAGGGAATGCAGCTACATAAATACTTGCATAAATATAAATCAGAAAAAAAAAAGCAGTTTTCTTTTTTTTCTTTTTTTTTTTGGTGGTTGTTTTCTATTCTTTAATCAAATAATGCATTCCAGTAATCTGCGTTATGTTCTGATCCTGCAAACACTTGCAATGCATTTCATTTTGGACAGGTGCCTTGTTCCACTGATTATTTGATTTAGTTTTGCGTATGATGACATTGCACTATAGGAAATGCATCTTGCCCAGCACTCCTCTTACTGTTCACTCAGGCTTTAATACTAAGATGGAAAAAAACCAAGTGCAATGCAGCTTTAAGTTAGAACAGTCCCACTAGAGTTAGAGAAAGAAGAGAGTTTTACTCTCCTGAGTAAAAGCTAAAGTACTTTAAAAATACTCCTAACTCATACTCCTATTTTTGACACGCCAAAGACTTATCCCAGAAGATAGGAAAATAAGCTATCAGGTCCCCTGTCCTAAATTGACCAACATACCACAAACCACGAGGAAAATGTATAAAACACCTGAAAACATCTCTCACAGACTGAAACTGCTTTTACAAGTTGCACAGTCTTCACCGTAAAGAAATCGCACCAGGATGATCATCCTGATTCCAGAAGTACCAGGAGGCAATGAAATAGAACAATGTTTTTCACTCTGCGACATCCAAGAACTATTCTAAAGAATTCATGTCCTTTAATTAAGAGAAGGCAATTTATGTTTACATTCACTACATGTAAGTCCAAAAAACTTTCAGTCTGAAAATCAGAAGACAGAAAATCACTGCTCTGAAAATGTTCAGGCAAATATGTGTCAGTTATAGATTCAGATTTTGACAGAAACAGTGGATCTCTGAATCACTACATGAAAAAAGTTCATGTTTTGACTTAGACCTCACTTCAAAAGCCAAACCATTGTCCATATATGAGTAATTTTTTCTCTTAACTTGCCTGATTTACATAGATACAAATGTATTTGTCATTGCACTACCTAATCCCCTGTCTGCTTAAATCTACCATGGTTTTCTCCTGAGCTGTCTTGATTTAGACTTCCAAAGGGTTATTCTAAGAGCTAATAAAAGAAGCTGCCATATTCCTTGTCCCTATTTTTCCCCTAGATGATGACCACTACATTGAGAAAACTCTAACATCAGATTGCTTTGATCCGTAGGTGGAGCTAAAAACTAAGTCAAACAAGCTTTGTCATTTGTCTCTGCATTGTCGCAAATTTATAGAATACATTATAAGCATTCAAACTTTTACCTGTGAAGAGTGTTAAGAAAGATTCTGTGGGTTTTGTCTGGAATTGAGTTCATTTTTTTCATAGTAGCTAGTATCGGGCTACATTTTGGATTCGTGATAAAAATGGTGTTGATATCACACCGATGTTTTAGCTATTGCTAGGCAGAGCTTGCACAGCATCAAGGCCTTTTCTGCTTCTCACACCACCATACCAGCGAGCAGACTGGGGATGCACAAAGAGTTGGGAGAAGACACAGACAGGTCAGTTGACCCCAACTGACCAAAGACCATCCCACACCATATATGACATCGTGCTCAGCAACAAAACCTGGGAGAAAGAGGAGTAAGGGGGGACGTTTGGAGTGGTGGTGTTTGTCTTCCCAAGTAACTGTTACGCGTGATGCAGCCCGGCATTTCTGGAGATGGCTGAACACCTGCCTGCCCATGGGAAGTGGTGAACGAATTGTTTTGCTTTGCTTATGCAGAGTTTTTGCTTTACCTATTAAACAGTCTTTATCTCAGCACATGAGTTTTCAGACTTTTACCCTTCCAATTCTCTCCCCCATCCCATTGTAGTGGATGTGGGTGCATAGCTGCATGGGGCCGAGCTGCCTACTGACATTAAACCATAACAAATATTCGTGTTGCAGTAATACTCAAACTCTTTCTTCTTCATCCTGGTCAAGAAAGATACTTCGTTCCATATACTTCAAGTATTTCAGCTCCTGATGCACAGTAAAGTCAGATGTAGGAACCTAGATACTTTTTAAGATTCGAGCCTTGGGCTCTTGCTACTTTATGTGTAATACAATACAAGAAAATCTACTGAGGACACTGGATATTTTCTTCATTGGCATTTTGGTTCTAAAGCTTTTTAAATTAACACCAGCAAGATGAAGACACTTGTTTTGATCTCCAGGTACAATAATTCGAAAAACCTATCATTTCTCCCAAGCATTTGGCATATCCATACTGAAAAGTACACACAGATATTTCTACTTTAAAGGCACCCAAAGTAAGACAGAAGCAGTGCTTTGTTTTTTGTTGCTCCTTGCCAGGCTTCTCCATCTTTGACATTAATCCTAAAAACACTCTAACAGTCTTGCTGAATGAGTGGAGAATGCAAACAGTGAAGCTGTGGTTGTTGGAGTCTCACAACAGTTGAACAGAATTATGAAGGAATTATAAAGTTGTATCCTGCAGTAAAAGAGCAGGGACTAAAATTACATGCGTAAGGACTAAACTTGGGAAAATGTTAAATCACTGACATAGACGAAATGTGAAACGTCCAAAGCAGGGTAGTGGGTTTCTGCAGTGTGTAAAATCACCAAAGTGTAAGATTTTCATTGAAGTAAGTCTCACGAGTTTGAAATTAAGATCTGATATAATGGTTTAACCCACAGTGAAACCTATATAATGCTTTTAAAAGTAATAAATGTCATATGTAAATATATGATAATGAAGAGGCTTGATATTGATTTAACCTACATCAGCCTAAATCGGAAGTGCTAAAAGTGATCTTAAGAAGAAATCTAAACAATTTTTTTAAAATGAAAAAATAATAAGAGCCAGAAATATTGTTGATTTACTGGGAAAGGCTCTCACAATACTTTCCAAACAGTATCCAATATACAGTTAAGATTAAACAAAAAAAAAAAAGAAAAAAAGAGTTCAGATTCAATACCACCTTGCCAGTAGACAGAAAAAGTGCTGAAGTTTCAAAAAAGCCTAATGAAGCTGACAGTAACAAAAGCTATATATCTACTGGTAAATATTAATCAGTGCCAAGAAAAATTCCCAGGCACCAGAACTCAATTTTCTGTATGTTTAACTATCAGACAAGTCCCTAACATTATTTTGACCTGGACCAAGCAGCACCTTCACAAACAAATTATGAGCACGAGTCAGGAGCTGGCTCACATCATGACTATTCCCTGCAGGCAGTTGGATGCAATCACACTTTTTTGGAGGCTAAACTAGTTTAACAGTTGGATGTGGGCTATTATGTGCCAGTTGATCTTGGAGCTGGAGAACATTCCCAGACATGTTTAGTTCATGAATATTGACATAGCTAAATATTCCAGGTTGCAGGCACCTGAAGCTAAAATTATTACAAGAATGTGACCCGCAGAGCTCTAGCAGCAGTTGATAAACAGCAGCATGTGAACTGATAAGCTGTCCAAGCAATTAAGGAATCATGAGTGACTCTACAAAGTGTTTTCTCCTGCAGGAACACCTTTCTTGGCAAAGCACACATTTAGCTACAATATTTATTTTGTTGCTCCAGCTAAAAGGCAACAGACTAAGAATTTATTGTTTGAAATAGAAGGGGAAAATAATTCTCCTAACGATCAGAAAATAAATTGAGTATTTATCACATGGAAGTATCACAATCCTCTCAAAAGTGGTTAGAAAAATACAAATTTTGTTAAATAATTAAGTTACTATTGCTACTATCCCAATTACATGTGAGAGCTTTTGTTCCATATGTGCTTAACTCTTGGGCAGTTTCTATCCCTGCGTGAATGGAAAGTCTGAGTGCACAAACCAGCTGGTTCCAAAGCCAGCAATATATCTGCATTAGCAAATTTTTAGGACAGCTTTGTATTTTAGGGACATGGGCCTATTTAGAGACTAATGAAATATAAATATCACAGTGCATTTCCTTAGAACATTAAAGATTTCCTGCTTGTGATGATGGCAGAGTCTAGTATTTTCTTTTGGCTCACTGAAGGCTGTTAACAGAAAAGACAGGGTTCAGGAATGTAGGTAGAAAATAGGTTGAATCAGTCAGATTAAAGAGGAAACAGGACCAGTCCTACTTCCAGTGGCACATTTACCCTGTGCTCTCACCAGGTGAGCCCAGAAACATGATCTCGTCTCTTTGATGTTAATTAGAAAGTTTACTCTCCAGATTTCGAAGCTCCAGGAAGCAAAGGATGGGATTCATCAGGTGTGGGTTATGCCTGGGACACATCTCAACCAAGACACCACAGGATCCTTCCATAGTCCTGCAGAGAGCAGGGAGCTGGGCAGAAACAGCAAGAACAGTTCAGGGACTGCTTCATTTCATCCTGAAGTACACACCTTTTATACAGTCACATGAATTGTACTTTAGTCACCACTGACTGCTGGGAAATAAAACAACCAGACACTTAAAGTTAGGTGAGCTCAACCAGAGTAACTGGTTTGAGGGTCACTGCAGCGAACACTCACAGAAGGCGCACACACGCACATGAGCACAACTGAGTTCAGTACAACAAGTCAGATACCAGAGCATATTTTCTATTGCCCAAAAATAACATCAGGGTTAGGCAGACCCCCTCTTTGCACAGACCTGGTTTAACTGGTATTAACCTAAAGGCCCTAACCTGCAGTCAGAAAAGGACACTTTTAAGATCCATCCGGACAGGATGCTGAGCCATCTTGTCCAGACCGTGCTTTTGCCAAAAAAGGTTGGACCAGATGATCCTTGTGCTCCCTTCCAACCTGCCATTCCATGATTCTATGATTCTACTCGACAAGTAGACTGATAATGCTGAGGGCTTCAGAGTACCCTATCAGTCAGTGTGGACACTGCAGGAACCTAAAGCAGTTTCAGACATTTTGAAAACAAAAAATATCCACAGCTTTATGAAGAGTATGTGTTTTTATCATGGTTTGATTGCAGGGCGACAATAAACCGTGGCAGATGGTTTGTTAACCCCTCCCCTTCCACCCCTCCTGCCCAGACCCCTAAGGAAAGGCAATAGAAGGGCAAAGAGAGAGAGAACTTGCAAGTTGGAAAAAATTGGAAATGTTTTACTAATAATACAGAGAAAGTAACACAAAATATATAAAACCAATCTTGAAATTCCCGGAAAAGCTCAGCACTGCTCCAGTAACTGCAGGGCAGGCACCTGGAAGTCGTGGGTTGGACTCTGCAGCAAACTGGAACTGGATTCAAGGATGCAGGGTCTGTCACTTGGCCTCAGATTGCAGGGTCAGCAGGCAGGGTCCTTCCCAAATGTCAGCCATAGTCGAAGAAAAGGGAAACCCTTGTGATCACCCATTTTTATAGGATGTATGATGTGGATGGGATGGAATACTTAGTTGGTCGGTTTCAGTCACCTGTTCAGTTCACTCCTCCTTGCCCCTCTCACTTACAGGATGCGCATTCTTATCAGCGACCTTGCGTTCCATTGCTATGTCTACCAAAACATGTATCCAACTTCAGAAAAGTGCAGTTACTTAGAACTTAGCTGAAAGGAAAATTCACTAAAAGAGAAACTGGTCTTGTTTTTAACAAAACCAGGACAGTTTTATATAAGAGATTTATAGAAGAGATTTTGCACATATGAGCACACAGACATCCTCCTCAGTTGCTGGAGTTTGCAATGTAACTACACACACACGTTATGTAACTACATACATACGTTTAAGTAATACCATAACTGTGGCACTGACCCCCTGAAATGGTTGCCTTATGCTTCATCAACTCTAGAGATAGCTGAAACCAGTCAGTGTCTTTCTGGAACCACTAGTTCAGGCTGGTCAGTTGAATACTGCCATGGCAGGTATAGAAAGGACATAAAAGGGCTGGAGATCAGATAACACAAGACTAGGCCTGCAGATAGTAACAAATACACCTTGTGCCCACGAGCATGCATCATCAGCTTTGATTGCAGGAAATCAGGAAGGCTGGGGCAGCTGTTTACATTCTCCCTTCATATTCATGTAGCTATTTAAGACAACAGCACAATGGGACAGACAATGATGCTATCAATATACGTGTATTCTGCTTTACATGCATCTGACATTATTAATTATGTGTTTCCTGTGTCACGGCCAAATCTCTGAATACTTTAATTTGAAAAAAAGTCAACAAAATGTGGAAGCGTGAAGCTTCAAGTCATCTGAAACGTACAGTGCTTATTAAATCTGTTTGTGGGTTGTCACCCAGGAAGACTGCATAATACTGCAAGGGAAAACAAGCTTGAGAAGGCAGATGCCTTAACAGCTACTAATTGGAATCTAATTACTCTTTCAATTACCTTTACTCACCAGTCTTATTCCCCAACCCAGCTGACAGACATCAGCTGTCGATGTGGTATCCTCATCTAGCACAAACCGTATTGAGTGTGAAACCAAATGAGACACTGTTACAGCAACATTGCCAGCATGCCTTTCAAACCCTCTGCAGTAGAAAGGCATGCTGAATATTTCATTTATAGCTAGCATCTCCTTCTGGAGGCAACACAAGGTATTTCTGCAGGATTCCAATGCTGCATAGCTGTAGACAAGTGACAAAATTCCATGTACAAAGACACGGCCAAATCACAGTCATGTTGGACTAAACATGGCTTTCCCCATCCTTTTACTTGAGTTCAACCCCCTGCTGTTAAAAGTAATTTTGTCATGATAACTTCTAGCACCAATGCCTTCCTTACTCAGAAGCAGCAAAAGTTCTTTGCACACTGGAGGACTGAAACTTAAATACAATCCTTATTCCTCCAGGGAGAGTTTTCTATATATTCTAAGGAACTACAGATCCTCAAACCCCCATAATCTAGAGAGTTACATATACCTGGTTACTACTTTTTATAATTCTCACTTTGTCCGGACTCCTGCAGCTACACCTACCCAAAGTGGGTCTGTAGTTGCTTGCCCTGTGAGCAAGCCCACACTGTCACAACCACGGAACAGAAGCACACAAGAAACCAAAACCAATCTCTGTTTACAGATGAGGAAAGAAAGCTGAGAGACACTTTCCTCAAAGTACGGGAGAGACAACCTCAAGTTTCCTGCTTTCAGTGCAGCATTATTACCATGGGTCTGCCCTTCCTTCCCCAGCAGGACAGGCTTTTTTGCATGTAAATAAACACATCTTAGTTTTGCCTAGAGCTGAATTTTTGAAGCCCACAAAGCCAGAAGGCTCTTTGAAACATAAAGAGTTAGCAGTAGAAAAAGTATCCGAGTGTCGCTTTAATGTGAGAGTTACCATGAGGGTGGCGATACCACTCATCTGTGATTACAGAGGTGATGCTGCAGCCCACAACTGCTGCAGGAGGAAATTGTCCTTGTTTCTTGTCTTGCACACTTTACCAAGCCGTAAGCTCTTTCGTAGGTGATTTGACCAGGCTTCACTTTGGATTTGCCTTTTTTTGATCCATTTGTCAAAGCATGCTCTTTGTCCCCAGAGGAAGGAGTCTGTATTCCAAAAGGACAACTGGCGGTTCATGAATTGGCTGAAGGCTGGCAGCCTGAAGGGAGAAGGGACTGCAATACCTGGCAACAGAAAACTGGTAACTCTCCAGAAAGTGGGAGAGTTTTCTCTCAACCTCTCTACAGCTGGAGAAGGACTTTCTTGCCTGCCAGATGTTTCCTCCATTTTAGATTCATCTGCCTCAGCTTTACCGAGGTCTGCAGGCTCATACGTGCCATGGAAACACTCCTCCTAGGAATACACCTTCACTCCCATAAAGCAAGCAATACACTGGTTTTCCAAATACAAAATTTCAGAAGTGACAGGGAGTGATCTCAGGCATTCACTCTCTCAGCTACATTGCTGAATTACCAAAGCAGTCCCCAGCAGGGTTCCTGGGTGATCCATCACTTTGCAAAGAAGCCTCCAAGCTGAGTTTGGGAGTTAGGATGGCTGGGGAATTCATCCAATTTGGGCATCTCCATCCTGTTTAAGAGGACAAGAGGATTTAGCTGTATGGACACAGACTGTTCCATGACGGTATGTCTCACTGCCAGTGAACAGTCCCAGACATAATTTATTAGTACAGTCAAAGCTTAGCTCTCTGTTAATTATGGCTTGTCGGCCTACTTGCTAAACTGTACAGCTCTTCAGATCGCTCCAGTGGAAATAAATCATTAGTGGAAGACATCAAAAGGAAGAAAAGAAACTTCTGCTGCGATTCCCTTTGCCTCTTGTACCCGCCCCAGACCACAAGGTTACTAAGATCAATACTCATTTGTTTTCCTCCACAAATCCGTTTGGGAAGAGGTGCTCAGGGAGATTACAAACTGTGGACCAGAACTCCCTCTCCCAACCACGCTAATCAATGTGTTCCATTAATTAGCCAAACTTGGTTATCAACATGAGGAAGCTCCTAATAAAACCCAGAGGTTTGGTTTTGCTTTAATTCTAAAGAGAAATAACTACTGATGTGCACACAAATAGGTCAAGGAAGCAGAGAGAATACAAAGCAGTTTTCTATCCCAAAGCATGCCTCTTGAAGAAAAATCATGGTCGGTCTTGCATCAATTTTTTTTTTCTTATTACAGGTATATTTGGGATGCATGTGGCAGCTGACCAGACCTTTGCCCTTTCTTCTGCTGCAAGTGAAAAGCCAGGCAAACAGCATTACAAAGGCAAAATAAATTGTGAAAGGAGAAGCAGCTCCATTGAAGAGATGGGAATAAGACCTGCCTCCATGGGAGTTTAAAAGATTGCTAATCCTCAGAAAAACTTCCTCCTTAAAAAGAAAAAACAACAAAAACTTTAACAGATATTGACCTTGTCAATACAAAGAATCCATTTTGAGAGTAGGAAATGGTGGAAGGGAGAAAGATGTTCAAAATGAGCACTGTACAAAAAGCTGCCTGTCTGCATCCATATAGCCTACTTACCTAAAAACTGCCTTATATTTTTAGTGAGCAGTGGGGTTTTTTTAAATCGTTCTGACCTAGACTGCAACATACTGTTCTACAAGGGGTACACAGAGGGACAAGCTTTCTACAGCTCACAATGAAACAAACTTTTTTATTATTCCTTATGCATTTTTTGTCCACTGAATATTATTCCGATTATTAAAGGAACGGTATTTAGATTGTGAAATTATCAAAAATATTTCATTTAATGTAGCATTTAACACAATACTTCAGGGGATATTCTGCTGATTTACTAAGCCATTGTTCTGCAAAGATGCATGAATTTACCTTACTGTACAGACCTCTCTGCTGGGATCGGACCTTAGTTCTGTTAAGTCCAAACTTTGACACTTTCCAGAAATGCTGCTTGGAACTTCATCCATATATTCAAAGGGGAGGAGGAATGAAGGGAGAGACAGCTATTTGTCATCTCTGAAGATGAATGTAGAAAGAACATTTTAAACAATGTTTCTGCATCTTGTTAGATTAGTTAGATCAAAAACCTTTGAACACATGAAGACACTTGGAAAATTACAGCTTTTTTTTGGTTATGCAGAACAAGGGGATGTCAGATACAGAAGGGAGTTCTCTCTTACCCCTCCAGTTTTGAATATTTAGCATACTGCTATTTCATCGAAGCATCTCCTTAAGCCTTTAAAGTAGGAGCTAGAGATTTAATGGATTTATATGTGAACGTACTGATAAAATAACCTCAAATTCATATAAGATTAAATTATACTTAAACTATAAAATACAACTGGCTTTGCTTTTAACTGCTCCAGTTCCAGTCTCTTACAACGAGATAATCCAGCTAGTTCCAGAGTGGGCACCATCTGTATTTTAATTTATTTTTAAATCCCCAAACTGTTAAGTATACATCAGAGGACACAAATCTAAATATATCACAGAGTTCTTGGAATCCATACGAAGTTAATATTGTAAGAATATTGACAGAAGATAATAAAGCTTGCTTATTGCTATGACTTTAACAGAAAAATTTCAGCCTTTCCAAATAGCAGCTGAAGACCAATCATGCATGCTGCAGATGACTGAAAAAAATTATATCCAAATAGAATACAACTTTATCCAAAGCCAATGTAGAAGCCAGTCTTTAGCAACTAATGGTATAGCCTTCAACAATGAGTGCTTCCCTTCACCTGCTGTGAATCAGAAACAGAAATACCAACGTGTTGGGGGTTAAAACCACGATGCTACTGAATGCAGTCACAAGCCTGATTTGGCAGCATTTCTTCCCGATGTTCATCCCTGCAAAGACAAATGCAGTTGTCACAGAATCACTCCCAGGGGCCACACTTTCAGGTTGATTTTGCAAGGACAGAAATTTGAGAAGAGATTTTTGACTTGCAGGCTGTGCACACAGACACGGCATCCCACAGAACCCCTTGTGCAAAATTGTTTTACAGATTAAAGTTGCACTGCTGCCAAATTGCTTTTGTCAGATCAACAAGAAATGTATTTTGAAGTCTTAAATGCCTGTGTGCCTGAGATCACAAGGCTGTGAGCCTACTTAATCTGCAGTCTCATATATTTTTATTTATACGTGTGAACAACTGATTTCCTCTTTGTTCCACATCTCCTCTCTCTTCCTGTATATAGCACAAAGAGTACAAGCAAAATGTGTCAGCACTACCTTCTTCAGGATCATCTCAGACATATGCTGAGAGATCTTTAGAGAAAAGCAAAACCATATATAGCAAGCAGCCCTTTTGCTTTGCATTACACTGCAGTGCCAGTTCACAATGCCCACGATTTGGGTTGCGCAATTTAATACGTTAGCAGGGAGCAGGTCTGGTTCACTGTCCAGCATTACAGTATAGTCACAGCTTTCACTTGTGATTTACGTTAAATTCAGTGTACTTCTGAGCTTGTTCTGCAGTCTACATTTAAATGGTGACATCTAGGTACATTAGGGTTTGGCAAGATTTCAATAAAAGCATATCAAATTTTAATTCTTTTGTTCCAAACTAGAGGTAAGCATGCCTGAGGCAACTCAGCAAGAGACAGTCCCTCTCCAAGAGGCATGATGTCTTTATCGCAGTATCTCGATTCAACATTAGTGAAGACTCCTGAGAGCTGCTGAGCTCAAAAATCAGTGGGAATCAAGATCAGAGAATTGCTGCTTTGCAGAAGACACCAGAGCACTCCCATTCTGATCCTCCTGTGCCCCACTGAATGCTGGGCAAGATAGAGTGACGCAGGTGCTGGTAGGTCTCAAAGACACCAAACACCCTTCAGAAGCACTGGGAAACATCAGAAATATTCAATGCAACTGGCTAAAGAAGTACCTTGGTGACCCTTCACCTTCACACATCCTCTAGGTACCACAGTACTTCAGAAAAAACAGTCTCTATGTATGTAATACTTACTACACACAACACGACTTTTCAGTGTTCTTTGAGATGTTCAAACGAATTATTTTCTTTTGTGTCGGTAGCATTACCATTGTCCTGCTATGGTTAAAATACCCACTATCCTTAAACAATAGAAAAGATCAAGCAGCTAAGAAATAATATATGATGTAGATACTTCATATAAGCAATTAAATACAATTCAAAAATTCAAGCTTTGGGGACGTGTAAGTAGCTGCTCCATAAAATGGCAAAAAATGCATATTCAGCAGCAGGGTAAAAACAAAATTAATCTGAGATGTCACTTGGGATTATTTTAATTTGTTCTCTAGCTGTAACTTAACCAGGTCAGTGCTTGGAGATACCTTTCTCCTCATCCATGATCTTCTCACACAAATAGTTGATTTGCAATGCAAATATGCAAAGATCACACATTTCACTACAACCACAGAGGGGCAACAAATTCAAGGAACTGTGCATTTCTTTGACCCCCCCGGGATGCGTGTATGAACATGACCTTTTGCACTTCTGCTGTCTGCCCAGCCAAGGTTCCCCATCGCTGTACCAGCCCCTCGGCACCAGCACCCGCTGCGTGTTCCAGCGGGGCTCTTGCAGGCCAGGACAGGAGCAGAGCAGCAGAAGTGCCTCTGAGGGAGCCGTGGCTCCCATTCAGCTGCTGTCTTTGACCATCTGACAGGCAGGCAAGAGAAGACAGAGCCAGACTCTTCTCAGAGGTGCCGAGTGACAGGAGAGGCAATGGACACAGACAAGACATTCTGACCGAGCACGAGGAAGCGTTCTTTCACCATGAAGTTGGTCAAAGTCTGGACCAGGTCACCCAGGCTTGTGGATCCTCCACCCTTGAACATATTCAAGCTTCAACTAGACATAGCCCTCAGGCAACCGGATCTAACTGGAGGTGATCTGAGCAGGGACTGGACTGGTTGACATCCCTTCCAGTCTTCATTACTCCATAATGCTATGACCTGGAGACAAAACGCTTTTCAGAAGAGCTTCAGCTGACCAATATGATCTCACCTGTTTGAGACACAAGCTCACAACTTGGGTAAGACTATGCCTAAATATTAAGTGAAATCGTATTTTTAGTAGAAAACTCAGCTCTTACTTGGGCAAACACAGTCACACGTTATACTTGTACAGGGCTTCCAGCAAAGACACATGAAACAGTATAAATATCATTAAAGATAATGACATCCATGATCAGAAAATACAGGTGCATCTCCCAACTTTCCTTTATTCAAGTTCCAAGCTGGTAAGAGGTGCTGATAAAATGCAGGGATTATTTGCTCAGGCTCGTGCAATGTTATTGCAGCTATATATACATTCGGCTGATTCTGAGACAGAAGTGGCTCATACGCAGCCAGCATGGAGCACAAGAAGACGATACCAGGTACTTCTGCACTTCATGCAACTCCAAAAAAATGAAACCCCAAGGACTTTTCCCCAAGAAAATATAATCCACATGATACAAATCTATCTATGCTTCACTGCATGCCTACCTTTCCTTTACTGTTTATCAGAGCAGATATAACGAAGAAAAGTACATTTGTACCAACATACCTGCCACTTATAAAAGCAAATTTCTGCCTTGCCTCAAGGTTAATATTCAGTATTCTTTATGAGTCTGCATTTTTTGCATTGTTAATACATTCTTCTGTGATTCCCTCTCCTTTTTCTACTTGGGTTTTAACAAGTGAAAAGGATTTAAAATAAAAAAAATACATTTAATCCAGTCGCTAAGGAATGACTCATTGAAAAGGGGAGAATAAGCTTGTCTAATTATAGCTGCCAGGATTTTTACCTCCTGGTAAGTATACTAATACTCTTGCACTAATTGCTACTTTTCCCCTCCTCCTTTAAGTTTTCAGTTCCAGTCTCAAACTGCTTTTTTACAGAAACATTTTAAAAACTCATTACCCAAGTCTCTTTTCCCCAATGCAGATGTCAGGGGTTCTGGGGAGTCCAAGGTTCTTCCTCCAGACCTCACCACTTTCCCACCTTAAAGCTTGTTTGAAAGAAACAGCAGCACTGCCTGAAGCACCTTCACCTAAAGCAACATCATTTGCAAGGAGACAGAATGTCTTTAATCAGACTGACTGATGTAGCTGAAAAAAAACAAAGATTCCTCAGCTGAAAGGAGCCAGCCACAGAAAAAGACCTGTTCAGTGCTGGACCTGCACATGTGCATAGCAGAGTCTTCTGTTTGCAAATTAAGCAATATCCATGCAACATCTGTAAACCACTGGGGCTGACGTGAGGGCAGGGGTTAAGAGACACGCTATATCCAATAAAATACAGTTCAACTCGCTGCACCAAAACCCAACAAATAACTGTACTCCTGCCAAACCAGGACAAGACCCATATTACATTACAACCAACGCAGCCTTCCCACAAAACACAAGACGACACGACACAAAATACTTGTGTAGTACCAATTCGTGTGACACTGGAGCTGCACACGCATGTGCAGTTATTGTTCCCACAGTTGTGAAACCCTAAAATTCAGTGCAACATTAAGACAACTGGAAAATAGTGATTCAGTACAGCGTAAGCTGCAAGGACAAATCCCTTCATGGCTACCACAGTACTGCACCCTCCCAGCTCAGCAGCTGGAGAACTTCAGCGCAGGAGTCACTGAGTGTGGAAGAAATTACTACAGCTGGCTGAACAGAAAACATCATTTGCCACTTCAATTCACATCCTCAGGAAAATAGGTAGGATATTAATTTAACAATACCAATTTTACTAATCCAGAAGGCTTTTTTGGGTGGTGGAGCGTTTTTCTGGTTGGGTAGGCTTTTGGGAGGTCGTTGTTTGGTTTGGTTTGTTTGTCTTTTTTTTTGTTTGGTTTGTGTTTGTTTTTGTTTGTTTGTGGCTTTTTTTGTTGGGTTTGTTTTTGAGCATAGGGATAGGAAGCTACTCAGAAATTGGCTTGAGAACAACAAATCACAGAGCAACCTCTGGTGTCAGCTCAGCAACCCCTGGCCCCTGTCTCCCCTGATGGTAGAAAAGCAAATGGCAAGTGCACAGCTCTTCCTCACCCAGCCACCACCAGAGCGAGGCAAAGCAGAGCGAGGCAAAAATGAAGCCTTTCAGGCAGGCAAACCATCTGCCAGCTGCTTCTGCTGCATAAGATATCAAAAAGGCAGCAGCAAATGTTCCTCCTCTGATGAAAGCTATCCACTGTTTCTGGTTTGGGCTTTGCTAGCCTAGACTGTAGAAGCCGGCCCTAGAGGCAAGGTACATATTCAGCAGCCTTCCAGAAGCCAAGATGCTCCTACTTAGAGCTCTTACTCTGGCTGCTTCTGAGACCTTATTCCTCATAGCTGTAAAAAAATCTGAAAGTCATAATAAGTCAAGGTTCAAAAGAATCAGCATTAGCTTCACACTGTTGCCATTTCAGCTTTATTTGCTTCCAGTAGTACCACCCCCGCTCCCAAAAATCCAACAAAAAAACCCCACCCCTCTACCATCTGGGTGCTTCATCGCATACTGAAGCAGAATTGTTACTCCCTCACAAAAATCAGAGAATTCATCCTTCACCACCTACCATTTCTCACATTATATGGAGAATATTTGTGATTTTAAGCAATCAAGTTTCTAAGGCAGAGAGTGAAAATTTGCTGTTACAACAGTCCATCACCACAGGCCTTTCCTTCCTTCCTCCCACCCACAACCAATCTTTCAGGGAGACAGTTCCCTCACTGGGAACAGAGGGAAGCACCTCATGTTCAGCTAATCCAGTTCACGCACGTTGCCTTACAGAAGATCATTCCTGGGCCAGGTCCCCTTCCACAACCACCCCGTGGGACCTACAGGTTTGCACCCCAGCTGATTTGGCCTGTGACTGGGACAAACCAAACCATTCTAACAAGAGAAACGTCAGCGAAATTTGCCAGAAGACTATTTCAGCAGTCAAGAGGTCCAAAAGTCAAAGCAGGCTAAAAACCTTTGGAAGAGAAAAAGCTGACCTACCTCTAGGTGAGGTCGCCCAGCTGCCCTCCTGCAGAAAGATGCTGAAGCTGTCAGTTAAGAAAACAAGGCCCTTACATGTGTTCACAGTTCTGGCAACATTATGGTTAACTTAGCCCCCTCAAGCTGTGTTCACTATTGCTCAGACTATTGTTTCTTCCCCTTCAGCTTGAAAGTCTTGTAGCTCTTTAGATTCTCCCTCCTGAGCACGAGGAGGAGTGGGAGGCAACGCACTGGGCCAGCACAGCTTGCCATCGGTGGCTCCGTAGATTATATTACTAAAAAAAGAACTTGCCATACTGACCTGAAGATACAGGTTCTACATCCTCTTCACCAAAGCAGGCACCTCATTACCTTGACTCACCTAAACTTACGTGCACTATGTCTTGGCAACATTCTCATCTCCCAAAAAGGATGACACCCAGTATTACAGTGTCAGGCTCAGGACAGAACAAATCCTTTTTCTGCTGTCTTGCTAGTAACTGTTTTCCTGAAACAAAAGAAACAAAAACACCTGTGTAATAAATCTATTTTCCTAATTCCCCTCACAATGTATTTCAAATCCCAAATAATTAGAAGTCAGAGGACTTTGCACACTCACGACAGCAAATCTTGCCCAGCTATTTTTCCAAACAAATCAAGAACCCAGATTGAACCAACTACACATTAGTCACATTGCTAGCAAGTAGGGCTTAACTCACATTAATAGACACAAGACTTCATTAAAATGTAATTTTAAGCTTAGCAATATGACAGAATAATCTATTGAAGAAGGAAACAGATGAGATTGAAACTGCGGAGTCAGTTATTTCTTGCTACTTGCCACTAACAGATTAATATAAATTAAAAATCAATACAGCAAGACAGTGCAAGACAAATGTAAATGCCCAGGAAAGGAGGATGTGCATTAGACTCACCATCCCTGTGCTGCCAGGCACATCACTGTAATTCCACGGGAGTGCAGAGGACAGAGATGAGCCGCTTTCCCCAACAGAGGCAGAATTTCCATCAGCTTCCCCTCTGCACTCAATTTTCTGTTCCCTCGTGCCCAAACCATCATCTTCTTCTATAGATAGGACTGGTACCAACTTTGAAATTATTATAGCAAGGAAGCCTGTCACAGAGCTACTCATTTGCTTCTGTCATTAAGAGTAACCACAGAGCAAACAGGAACACATTTACAATATTTCATCTCAAGCATCGTATCCTAGATTATTTACAAGGCCACTGATGACTGCAGTAATCTTGGTCAGTCAAAATCCAAACCATACCAGCCCAGGGTGGAAAGCTGAAAATGAACATGAAGGATCTGATGCACAACACTAACCAGACACCACATAAATGCAATTTTTCCATTCTTCAAACTTGACCTCCGCAAAGCTCGTTGAAGTTATTGTGCAAAAATCGATAGGAAAACAGTATATAAAGCTTTTGGACAAAAAGCAGTTTTCCTCATAGGTGGCTAGCATAAAGTCACATTTTGACAAATTATTACACAGTTGTACTTACCACAAGAAGGAGGAAGGATAGCTGGTGCCCCACAGCTGAGATTCCTTTTTCTATATGACCTGCAATTTAGGTGTTTCATATAGAAAAAACAGAAGCACCAACATCATAGCAACTCAGAAAACATTCATGAAGGTGACTTGTTACATATTATTTAAACCCTTTTGTTTTTTAACTGCACTAGGTACGGAGACTATTAAAAAAAAAAAAAATCACATCACTTTTACTACTTTCACATTCAAAAATACGAATCCTCTCTCAGTTCAGCAGCACATTTCTCACAAGCACATGTGTGCTTATTCTTCTATCAAAAAGGCAGCTACAAATACCTAACCTTCAAAGTATTCAACAGAATTAAGCACATATATAATTAAAAAAAAAAAAAAAATCAAATGTCCTTCCCTTGCCAGTAACTCTCCACCCATGGAATTCGTCCTTAAATCCTAATGTGTTACTCCTTTTATGCAGACAACTATCTTCATGCGCATGTGGAAAGACGACACTCCAGTGCACCTTCTTTCAAACGACTTCATAGCAACCTAAATATTTAATACATATTCCTTTAAAGAAACTTGAGTGAATTTATTGTATAAAATTATGATTGGCATGGTACAGAAAAGTTCCTTTTAATGCACATTTCCCATTAACTTGTACACAAATATTACAAGTATCAAGCAAAATGCAAAAGTCTTAAGAACTAATTCCATACTACAAAAGTGTTCACATAGTGAAGTTACTCTGGTTACAAAATGTCGTGGAAATAAAAGCACTTCAAAATACATATTTGGGAAACGTTCTCAAATAATCAACACAACCTTTAGTTTAAAAAAAAACCAACAACAACAAAAAAACCCACACAAAGAAATACCCTCTTCAAAACACTTTTGTCAATTTGGCAAGATGGAACAAAGTTCAGATAAGTTCATTTACTGAAGGACAGTTCTTTCCAAGAAACAAAAAACACAAAAAACCTTTAGTTAAGAAAGGGCTCAATTATAATATGATGACAAATAACGCCATCAAAAAGTTATCTGGCTCTCTTGTTTTCACACAGGAGCTGTCAGAGGCAGAGATGTGTAAATGAACACTTCCAGGTATATACAGATTGCCTTTTCAAAAACAACCAACCAACAAAAAAGAAAAGAAAAAAAAAAAAAGAAAACCAAAACCAAACCCCAAAACAGCAAAAAGGAGACAATCTGAACTTCGTTGTTTCATTTAACTACTTCAGCTCCTTAGGTCACAAGACCCAAGAACAGCAGTTTGCAAAGGATAGGTATTTAAAGAACAAAATCGAACTTCCACTACCAAGGAGTGCGTAGATGTCAAGTTACATGAGTACTGTACATCCTCTCAGTAAGACTGCTGGAGGCTCCCAAATTTCTGCTTCCCAATGACCTTGAAGACCTGCTATTCTCAGCAAGGCAACAATGCTCGAACCCAACAAACAGCCTAACAAAAAGGAGGCACAGTCATACCGTTAGAAAACAACACAAACTCTTGAAGACTGAAAGCATCCTTAAAAACTCACACAAAATAACTAGAAAATAAGCGATACATTATTTTCGTATCGGATGAGGTGCGTGTGTTTGAGCAACTGAATATTGGTACATAGATCTACATGAAGCTCACACATACAGAACATCAGGTTCAGGCATTATTGTTGTTTTCCTTTTACACACACACAAGTTACTATCAAGTTACTCCGTCTATTCAAGCGCATTGAAAAACAGCCCACACCACATGTAAAAGGAGCATTTTCCAATACAGTGTTGCCTTGCAAAAATGGAGTCAGAATTCCTGAGTCTCAGAGACACTACTGTCCTCCTACATCACTGGATTATTATTTTTCCAAGGAGAACCTCTAGTTTAATTTCTTTACTCTGATGAAATTTATAATAGATTGCGTCTTTTAAAGTAACTTAAAACTTTTAGAAAAAACATGCCAACCAATGTGTATTTTTAAAGCTTTTTAAAGGGAGAGAAGACTCACTTACAAAATAAAGGCCACCTCCATGTAAGACTGGTACTGCCAGTATCCCACCATTTTGTTTAAAGGACAGATTTAGCTCCCTGTTCTGGAAGCCTTATTACATGCTGCCATCTGAGTTGAAAAGCTCCATCCTTTTAACAATTAAAAATATTATAAAGAGGACCAACATGGAAAAGCCCTTTGTTAAAATCACCAAGGTGGTAAAAATCAATTCAAGAGTAAAGTCATGAAGTCTGCTTCAAATAGTCACTGCAATCTATTATAACTTCTGTATTTTCTCTTTTACTTTGCATATTACACAGTGTAACTTAAAATGTTATTTAAGAGCACTTCAGTCCCACAATGTAGGATTAAGCTTGTGTGAGTACATATGCATGGCTCTGCAACATTTTTAATGACTTACAAAAATACATTCAACCAAAACTTTATATAGGGTTCTCTTTTTCCAAAATAAAAAATGAAGGAAAAGCCAAATGGTCCCATCATTAGCTAAATAATACACTCCAAGTTCTGGAAGCAATTCCAAAGCAAAAGCACATTCAAGAATAACATACATTGAATTGCATACTTTCTCATTCATCTTTATCAGTAATAAAATTCTACTGCATATAATTATTCAGCCTTATAAATAACACTAAGCAGAAAAATATTTACCTCTGTGCTACTTTTCTCAGTTTATAGAAGCATTTCTGAGTTTTTAGGAGCAAAGGAAAAAAACCTAAAGTGCAGACTACAGGCCATGACAGGCATAATAAATGACCAAAGGTGCAGCCAAATTTGCATTTACATCTTAAGTTACTTCACCATCTCTCTTTTCTTGCTAGGAGTCACTCCATGTGCAATTGAAGAGCTGGTCAGTTGGTCTGTGCCACAGTACAACCTGTAACCACTTCTGATTTTTTTTTTTTAAAAACTAGTTGACTTGTCCATAGATATTTCTAGGCAATACCTTAGGTTCACAAAACCTTACTTTATTGAGACTTGAAATCACACAATATTGACACCTCCTCCAGAGAATGCTACTGTCCTTTTGTTGCAGTATGTGGCTGAACCACTGATGCTTGGCTGACTGTCTTTCACAAGTGATGTCTTCATTTCCATTTCACACGCTACAATAGCTGCATTCAGTTCCACTTGAGCTCGGTGAACAACATAAAACATGAGTCCTATGCTTATGACAATCTGCAAATGAAACAAAAGAGGGCTGTAGGCTATATAAACTGTAAATAGGAATACAAAGAAACTGTTCTGAATAAAACAAGTCATCGATGCAAAGATTCATGGAGGCATCCGTTGACTCAGTGCTTCACAGGCAAGACACTAGAAGGGAGATGAACTTAACCAATGAGTGGCTCTAAACCTCAGTACACCAACAAAATAACTGGTGTATCAGAACACAGACATTACATAGAACTTAAATATTGATACAAACTGAAAAGATATTTTCTTTCTTTCCATTGCCACCTACACACCTGTTAGAAAGCAATCCCCTCCCTTCCTCTTTTAGCAAAAAAGTGTTTCCCCAAAGAAACAACCCAGTGTATTTCTGTAAGTCAAAACAGGTGTTTTCCCTGCACCAAGTGAGTAACAGTGAAATTGTACTGGGCATCTGCAACTTGCAAAGCAGCAGAGACAGAGGATGATACAGAGTAAAGGAAATAAAACTTCCTGTCCTTGCCCCCCTGGTATGGAAGACAGCAGAGAGCAGCAGTGTCACGGCCCTTCACAGATATCAGGACTAGACAGGACAGAATCAGAGTTTCTGAGTGACTTAGATTAGCTCACGTGGGAAGAACTGGGTTTCTGGAGGCTTGTGGAGCGGATAGGATGTTGGTGGTGTGTGGGTTTGTTTCTCTGTTTTAAGGGGGAAATACTGTAAAAAACTAGGGTTTTAGTTCAGGTTCTGTCTCTGAATTTCATTGCTAAGAATTTTTACACTTTCACCACAAAAATTATCAGGAATAAACCTGGACAACTATTGCTTGGAAATTACTCAATGACATTGGCATGCACTGCACTCCCCAGAGGCGCCCTTTGGTTTCAATAAAACACCAGTTAAGTTTTCAGCTGAGATCCTCCTTGAAAAAAAAAACAAACCTTCAAATAAAAAAGTCGAGCTAAGTAAATTATTCTGCCTTTTCAAAGAATGTTTTATGAAATTAGCTGGAATCTGAAGCTTCCCTTTAAAAAAAAAAAAAAAAGGTTATATTGTTTACCACAGAATCTAAAGTTTTGAGTCCAAAATCTGAACTTCATTATTAATTGATAGGGCTATGTTTTCTTTAAGGACTACCACTTACAGTATGTGTCAGCATGGCCCAAAAGATGATAGAATATTGCCAAGTAAGATGATAGACAAGTATGGTCACAGGACAATTGCAGCTGGAAGGCATCCTGGTGGTCTCTCTCCCAACCTGCTGCCCAGAGCAGGGCTGGCTGCAAGATCAGACCAAGTTGCTCAGGACTTTTGTCCAGCCACGTCTTGAAAACTTCCGGGGATAGAGATTTCACCACCTCTCTGGGCAACCTGCTCCACTGCTTGACTATCCTTGTGGTGAAAAAGATGTTCCTCACTAATTCAGGTCATACATTTCAAAAGCTGCCCAATATAAAAGCCAAAAAGAGACCATGGACAGCAAGATCAGAATATACAGGAAAAATCCTGTTCTAAAAGCTTACCCAAATACTTAAATTTGACTGGTTTTAGAAATATTACTACCAGTAGCCTAGTTCCATAGATGAGTACTTTATAAAGTATACACATACAATCATGAAATGTGAAGGATTTTTAGAGCTATTTAGTAAATCAAAGTTTCATCAAAGCCCAGCGAGACAAAGCACCAAGCAGATGCTTGAGACCAAGTGGGAGAACATAAGTAATTCCCCCAGTAACAGGTTCCCCTTGACCTATTCGGTCAAGTCCCAAGGATTGCTCTCAAGGAGGTGAGCGCTCCTATTCAAACATTCAGCCTCTCCAGCTAGTGCTTACCTCAGTGATGGTTACATTACAACCCACATAATCTACAAAGTAGAGTCAATGTCATTTAAAAAAAAAAAAAAAAAAGTGGAGGAAAAAAAGGAAAAGACCACTAAAAACTGCTACCCTGGAAATAACATTTAATGCAGAAAATGAAAGCTGATCAAGTAACCATTTATCTTCTCTCTGATCTATTGAGGCTATTTACTCCACATTTGCAAAGACACTTCTAATACTCATAAACCTGTTCTCTGAAGCCTATAAATTATATGTTCTATTTAAAAACAGACGAGTTGGAGGGGGGGTTAAAATGGTCCCAGACTTAGTTTTATGTCTTATCATTGTTAAACATCAGCTTTACAATTGTAAAAACTGAGGAAGATAAATGACTGCAGCATCAACTGAAAGTCTGCAAACCACAGTAACCGCTATTCAAACACAGCCTGAAGTAAAGATGCTGTCAGAGGAGGTTTTAATATAGAATCTGATTCTGAAAAACTCATTACTTCTATGCTTGCAATGGTCTCAGACTTTATGCTGTCCCCAAGATTTACTGACAAATTATTTCCTCGCCTAAGCTCATGTAAAGGTACTACGTACTTCTCACTAATTTACTCGCAAGATGAGGATATTCTGATCCAGGCATTAGCAAAATGGTATTTTTACAGCGCTTTTCATCCTGAATACCTGTGTAAAATTGGGAGCATTCAACGCCAATAGTGAAGACCACACAGGTGCTGGGTCTAAGCACCCTGAGCACACTACTTACAGCTGGTGGCACAAGGGCTTTTGTGTGGGGGTGGCTTCTCAAGTCAAATTCAGCAGGAGATTACCACAGAGGGCAAGAGAAGAAAACTTGACAAAACCACAGCAGAAAAACAAAACACTGAGTAATTTCTGCTTTGGGTCACGCAAGGTGAGAGAGGATTAAACATTTTTAACAGATAAAAGCAACAAAAGAAAACGGTACACTGAAAACCCATTTCTCTGGGTATCAGCAGTCAATAAGCCTGCGAAAAAGAAAACATCAGCTCAGTCTTACACAATCTCTACTGAAAATACCACTTTTAAAACCTGCTACTTTTCAATACTACATGCCATACTTGCTCGGCTCTCAGTCCTAAGAGGTCAGCTGCCTCACACTAGGGAGCTGTTACACCAACAGAGAGCAGCCCTTAACCCCTGAGACACGTGTCACCTCAAAACTCCTTTCACACTGGAGGCGTTGCAGCCTGAAGGAGAAACTAGCAACACTTAAATCTCTCTACTTATCATACGGGTTCCTATGGCCATGCAGTTTCCAAAGCAAAGATTCAATGACTTGAATAGACAAAGCTACAGAAAAGAAACTTGCCTACCAGTACAGCAGATGAGCAAGAAACGAGGGGGACAAAGAAATAAACTCAAGCACAAGAAGATAAGAGGTTCCAAGAGTAATTGCTTACCCAAGCAGTCATAAGGAGACTGACATTGCTGTTACCAAAGTCTATGAAAGCAATTGTTTTAACTCACCTGTAAACTGAATATAAAATAGCCACTAACACTTTGTTCCGCAATCACATCCTCCATGGTGCGCAAGGTAGTGCCCAGGTAGGAGTTCAGGAGCTGAGTAGGCAGCAGCCCAACTGAAGAAGCCATCAGGTAGTTGGGTAGTGACAAATCTGTAATCTGAGTAAAAGACAGCATAAGAAGTGGAGCACAGTTCCAACGCAATCTATGTGCACAATCAACCAGACTGCCACAAACTTTCATGCAAAATAATGAAAGAATTTCATACATCCCTTCGCTGAAACTTTCCACTGTGCGTGAAGCTAAGATAACACAATAAAACAGTATGTGGCTAGTTTTCCTCTGACCTTTTTAAAGTTACTAGGTTTTATTTAATTCCATCTTAAACTACGTAACACCTCTGTGCAAAAGTCATTAACTAAGGATGTAATTACACTGTTCATTGGAGAAGTTTATTTCTTCATGGAGAATGAAGCCCTACAATTTATGAGAATTTGCTCATAGGAAGAAATTACTGTATCAAATGTGAAGATCTGAAGCAAAAATCTATTTACTTTGCTTTTTACATGTATGGCAACTAATACAAAGAGGTAATTGTCCAAAATGTCACTGTATTAAATATGATCTAGGTAAACAGAACGGCAGATACAACTTGCCTCTGCAAGGGAAGTTATATACTTGTTAAGAGACATATATCTATCAGTGATCTCTAGCAGTGATATCTATCTGTATCTACCAGTGACATACATGGGTATCCTTAAGATACTCTACAAAAGATATCACACTTTAATTAGTGAAAAAGAACAGTACAGACAGCTACAGCTGTTGTAAGTTCCTCTGGAAAAAAAATACTACTAACTCAAGATTTTTGCCTCTCTTTTCTGGGAAACTTCTGTTCTGAGTAAGTATGTGGACAGTTTACATGGGAACAAAGTACACAGTACTAGCTAAATTAGTATCAGAAGCCACTGGGAAATGCTAAATTCGAGAGCCGAGAGGCCAAAAAANGATATCTATCTGTATCTACCAGTGACATACATGGGTATCCTTAAGATTCTCTACAAAAGATATCACACTTTAATTAGTGAAAAAGAACAGTACAGACAGCTACAGCTGTTGTAAGTTCCTCTGGAAAAAAAATAATACTACTTCAAGATTTTTGCCTCTCTTTGCTGGGAAACTTCTGAGTAAGTATGTGGACAGTTTACATGTGAACAAAGTACACAGTACTAGCTAAATTAGTATCAGAAGCCACTGGGAAATGCTAAATTCGAGAGCCGAGAGGCCAAAAAAATACTCACACAAGAAAAAAAAAAAAAAACACAGGAGGAAACCATGTGTTAAAAATGAGTATGAAAAGCGTGATTTTGAAACAGGCAGTCTAAGAAATTTTCCAGACAATTCAGTTGATCACACAGTAATGAAACAAGTTCTAATTAAGAACAGCCCCTAACACTGGGAGTCTACATGGAAATTATTGACCTTGACAGTTTTGTACAATGTTGAAGACAAGAGAATAGCAGCAAAGTCACTCATTTCATCATGCTATTCTTAAAATAAACTTTGGTTACTATGAAAGTCACAGTGCTGAATTCTTGGAGCTCTAAGCACCATCAGTGGAAAGTTTCTGGGAGGAAGGAAGGGCAATGGAGGAAGAGAATGCAATGAAGCATAAAGATGAAGAATAATTCACTGGAACAAGATCCAATAATCCAATTCCAAACTTCACATTGCAAATTATACTTCCCACAGACTGAAATATATACCAGCAACGCAAATACTACATTTCCCTCTATATACAAGATTAATTTAGATTTATAATGAAAAAGTACTACATAATTATGTTAGAACTTCACATTTGATGGATGCTTTGAAAATACTTTTTTTTTAACATTATAGTAATTTGGGCCATGTAATAAGAATGCACAACTGAAACTTTCCATATTGCCAAGGGAATGAAGGAACTGCTATTAAAAGTCTCTGAAAAACTAATGCTGAGGCAAGATTTGCTAAGTAGGACACTGTCATTAAATCTAATGGAGCTGGGAAACTTCCCAAAGATTGTTTTAACACTCCTGGGCACCTCTTCCATTTCTGTATACATATTAAGGACACTTTGGTTGCAAAACAACACATCTACACGGCTGGATCTGTCCTGAACCAACTGGACTTCCTGGGCCATGAGGGAGACTTTGTCCAAATAAAGGGCAGGCTGTCAATGGACATGATGGACTGAGACATATGCTTCCCACTAAAATGAAAGTTAATGAGAGAAGGGGGAAAAACTTGCAGGTGCCTTTTAACTCATGATTTGCAGAGTTTAGTATCCCTTCCCCCAAAATGCATAGGAAGTGGATGGCATTCCTACCTGAGAAATTTAGCTGTGTCTTCCCCTCTGTGAAAATTTACCTGCCAGACTGGGGTCTGTGGGGCCAAGCTGCCAAATGGTGGCTACCAGGACTTTCTAGGGAAAGCTCAAGGCAGCAAAAAGTAACAGTGAAATCCCAATGCAAGCATGGATACAATTGTTATAGCCCATACCAATGCTATAGTCCACACCGAATAAAATTAAGAACTACCTAAGCACTCTGGTAAGAGGAGTGCTGGCTAGAAATTCACCCACTAAGCCTTGGACAGGCTTTGTCCAGTTAAACTTCTGTGTACTCTTTGCAGCCAGCACCTTTGGTTCAGTCCTGTCAGAGAACAAACGCCTGTGTCAGCACTTTGTTGGGGGCTCCCATGCCTTTGGGGATTGCAGCAGATTTCTTTCCCCTCAACTTACAAACCCCCATGTTTCAGATCAGTAGGCTTACCAACTGAGAGCAAAGGACAATTCTGATGCTCTTTACTTTCTACAAACAAACACAAACCAAAAAAACCAACAACAAAACCACAAACAAACAAACAAACTAACCCCACACCAAACACCAAACCACGTAGGGAATAAAAACCAAACCAAAACAAAAAATAGCTAGCAACTTTCCAACAAGCAGAACAAGCAGCCTGCACGTTCCTGCAAAGCAGGTATCATTTCCTGAACTCTGATTTCACTGTGTGCATTTCCGGAACCAAAGATGAACCCTTGGATAGATTATTTCTTCCACACAGTACTCCTCTCAGAGGAGAGAGAGAAGATTAATTCTGAGCTAAGCTACACCTGGCACTACAAATAATGAGTTTGCACAAATCTAGGACCACACACCCAGTAGTGGAAAGGAGGTGATGACCTACATACCAGGCCTCTTTACAGACCTGCCTTCAAAACACTCAAGATCTGCCAGGGGAGAGGGCTGTGTGTGGGCAAACACTTCAGCAAGAGCCATCAGGCCACCCCAGCAGCACAGAAGCAACAATTAAGCAAAACCCACTCAAAGAGAAATACAAACATGCTTTCAGTTAATTAGTTTCTAGGTCTTCCAGAAAGACAAGTAAATGCATCACCCACTGCTCCTACTATCAGTGCTTTCCCAAGAGCAACAGAATGACCTCCAGAAGCAAGATATTCATGACTGTCTGGTGAGAAACTATGAAATTCGTGTTAATTTTCTTCTTGTGCTGTTTCAAATAATATGATCCCATCGCTAATCAAATGTTAGGAAGCTCTCCCTTACTTCTCTACACTCCCCTGCAATTCAGCCTCCCCAAAACCCTCAGCAGATGGTAACCGCCACTCACTGAACCAGTGCTTGTAGAAACCTATTAATCCCAGCCCTGCAGATGACCCTTCTCACCTCAGGGTTACGCCTTGCCCTGGACCTCATCTGTCACTTCTTCCCCTCTCATTTAAGTATTCTCAGTACCTCCACTTTACTTACAAATATGCACACAGAAAACACGCATAAACCAGACTGCTGGAAAACTAAAGATGTGTAGGTTTTCTTCACTTCCCTGTTCTTTACCCTACAATTAAGAGCAATCCTTTTCAAATTCATTGCTGAAGTTTCTAGTACAGGGAATGGATAGATGCTTAGGGCACCCCAAATGTCCTCCTCACATTTTAAACGTAAGCAGAGCATTAAGCTTTCAAATAAGTCCGATTTCACAGAAAGACAGCTAAGTCTGTATAGGTAGAATGCTGTATTCCACACATAACTCAAACCTGACTCACAGTGAGAAACTGCCTTGAATTTCCAGGTTTGCATAAGACATTTTTATTTTTCAGTAATCTAGTAGTTCGTACTAAATGTTTTTGGTTAAAAACTGAACACACTATGCTTTATTTAACTATGCTGCAAAGTAATAAATCCAGAGTAATAAATGCAACCCAAACTAATTTTAGCAGGCAACATCCAAGTTATGTCACATACTCAAGAATCTGATTTCATCTCATTTTCTATCTGTTATTTTAACATTTAAATCTTCCACTTGGAAAGAAAACTATGTAGTTTGCAGTACTCAGAGAATACAAAACAGTGATTTACAGCACCATTTAAATATTGCACTGGCCTGAATGTTCTGTTGAATCATGTTTCCAACAGAATGGTTATGCCAGGAAGGAAATAATTTTAATTTGCTAATTCTCTGATCAGTTCTTCGGATCCAACACTATTCTATAACATCTGCTGGCTACTCCAAGCAACACTTAGAAGTTGTGAGCAGCTGAAGAGAACAGCTCTCCCCACTTTAGAAGGGTTACACTGTGGCAGAAGCTTCATCTGCTGCACCGGGACCTTTTGGTCCAGAGGGACTCTGCTCCCTCCCGCACGGGTCTAAGTTTCCCAGTCCGCAGCAATATAGGTAAATAAATAAAACAGCTGAGGTTCTTTCATTCGTAACAAGGAAATGGTTAAAGGATCTAATTAAAAAGAAATGATCAGTTGCTACAGCTCTTACAGAGTTTGCAGCTCTTGAGATGAATGCCCCAGCACACACAGTTTTATACACAGCAATTTTAAAAAATGGATGTGTGTTTTCACCCCTAAAAATTGTGTGGATTAATTTTTTCTTAAATAACAAATCTGGCATTCAGTGACCTACTCATTTCAACCAGACGATTTTGTCAAAATTAAGCAAGTGCTTCAGAAGGGTGGAGGATCGGGACTGCAGACGGGTAAGGAAAGTGTGCTGTAGGAAAGTGGCAGATCAAAACACCTCTTTAGACAGTCTCTAACATTAAAGAACATACGAGTTACTGTTAAGCAGTTAAAATATCTCACAATCTGGTTTGCTTTGCTTTGATTTCACTGAGTTAGCAGATACAACTGAGGCAAAACACAGACCCAAAACCAGACCCTTCAGATAAAGCACTCGGGAAGAGATGAGGGTCTGAAATTGTCATCATCAGCATGATGGCACTCAAAAAGGATACCTTTATTCTTTACTTTCTCCATTAAGATTAGCAAAGAGAACCATAAGATTATAAATTTTAAATAATTATTCTTAAAGAATGTACCAATCTCCATCTAAAAGTAGAAAGAAGAGCAAGACTAACCCTTTTCAAACTCAAGTTTAAAAGAACTCCCAGTACCACGCTGGTGTACAAGTACCTTTTCAGCTCTGAGCCTACATCTTACTGTGCTCTGGCCAAAATACGCGACCTCTCTCATGTGTATGGACTATACACCCTGTATGGATTTGCCAGACGTACGCTACAAACGTCAACCAAAGTGAGCAAGGATTTGAATCCATCCACTTCTTTCTTTCCAATATGATTATTTATATTAAGTAGTTTAGGGAGATCTGTCTAGACTGCTTAAAAGTACTTTTCCTCCCACTTGAATCACTTTAAAAACACAGGCACTTTAAAACTGAGTTCTCTGCAGATTTCGGTGCACAGCACCTTGGTCCATCTTTCCTAACAGCAGAACAGAGTCTTGAGAACTAGAGACCACCTCAAACACCACGCCACCGAACAAGGCGCCTTGAAAACCTGTCTGCCGTCTTTCCGCAAGCACAGAGGAACCACGAGGAAAAGCAGGCAGGGGCGTTGTTTTTACTGATGTTAAAAGAGAAAGAAACTGAAGTTCCTTCCCAGGAAAGGAGGCAACCTCCACCAGTGACACACCAGTGACACTGGCCACCACGCTGCGAGCCACCCTTCAGGCCACAGCTTCTCCCTTGGCCACATGGCCTGGGCTGGGACTCACCGCGAAGACGGCGTTCTGCAGCCCGAAGGGGATCGGTGTCAGCCGCGCCAGAGCCACCACCTTGAGGCCGCTGCCGCCTTCCACGACGCGGACGATGGCGCTGAGGGTCTCGCTGCCCTGGATCCTGGCCCGTGCCCAGCGCGCCAGCAGCCGCTTGCAGGCCACGTGGGCCACAAAGGTGCCAACGAGGACGCCGAGCACCATCAGTCCCATGCCCAGCAAGAAGCCGTACAGGTAGCCGGCAGCCACGTTGAGCAGGATGTAGCCCCAGCTGCAGGGGAAGGACACGACGATGAAGCCCACGGTGAAGAGCAGCACGCCAGCCAGGCTGTCCAGGCTCTCGGCCCAGAGCAGCAGGTCCCGCAGGTACTGGCGCACCAGGGCCAGCGAGGCGAAGCAGAGCGCTGCCAGGACGCACACGCTGAGGCAGCTCTTGCACCAGCAGGTGCCCAGGAGGCAGCAGGAGCAGCGCCAGCCCCGGGCCTCGGCCAGCCCGGGCCCGCCGCCGCCCGCCCCGGGCAGCTGGCAGAGCAGGAGCTCGGCC
>VWYH01008573.1:1003-31967 GCA_013399365.1 Pampusana beccarii | reverse complement strand
GGGCGGGCTGTGCCCCAGCGGGGGCCGCGGGCCTCCCGCCCCGCCCGCGCCCCGGGCCGCCGGTGGCTGGGGCCAGCGCTCACGTGTCCGTACGCAGGCGCCCACGGGCGCTTTCCTGCCGGTTTCTCGGAAGCCTCTTACAAGGCAGACCCGTAAGCGCTGGTGTTTGGAAGGGCCGTGCTGAAAAGCTGGTTGTTTTCTGTGAGAGGAGCTCGTGGTTGAGGCGTCTCTGAGTAAAGAGTTGTTCTCGGGCTGCTGTGACACGTTGGCCGCTCTCCCTTCCGTACATGGAGGATTTGTTTTACAAACACCCCGTTTTTCTCTGCACAAGGCAGACAAACCTCTCCCAGCCTCTCCTCTTTGGGCCGACGGGCGAGAACCAAGGCGCCTGGTCCCACGGGTGCTGCGTGGTGCTTGTGGCATCTCCACAGCAGGGCAGCTCGGCTCAGCTGACTCCACAGCTCATCCGCCTGTCAGCTCAGGCACTTTCGGTTGGCTTGAGCTCAGATTTTGAGCCATTGCTAAAATGAAACAGCCTGAAGGAAGGAAACAGCCTGAATACGCAGCGAGGGCAGGTTTCAGAGCGGTGTTTTCTCAGGAGCCTTGCTGAGGCCCGTAGTCTTTGTAGGTTGCTGCTCCTCTAGCGTTACTAGTGACAGCAGCAGTATGGTGCTGGTTTTGTTTTCTTTACAACACTTAAATGTACCTGCTCCAGTGGAGTTATATTCCTCTGCTGGGGAATTTGCAAGTGTATATAAAATGAGAACGTGTGGGAGCTGTAAAGGTTAAAGAGTAATTGGGAAAAAAAACCCCTAGGTCTTAAAATGAGGAACCTGTCTTGAAGAATGCAAATATGTTCACTTGCAAATATGCCATCAGAAATGGTATAAGCAGGGCAATCCAACAAATCAGCCTGAGAAAATGACATATGTCTTTGAGATCCACAGCAGAATAAAACAATCCTGGAAATAAAACTCTGTACAACAGGAAAATTGCAAATAAATGTCTCCAGCATAATCTGCTTTCTTGCTGTTACCTGTATCTGAACTTTGAGCGTTTGATTTTGTGTGTGCTCTTTACTTACGATGCAAACACAGGCAGGATAAACATCCATAATAAGAATAATAATAACGCCAAGAAAGCGCTGTGTTATGGCTTGTAAAGGACAATGGGCATACTTGTACATTCAGCGAGGCATTTCAGCAAACTGTGGAAGGCTGGAAGTTCAGTAGAAAAACAAGATGACAAAATATTAATTTCTGGTTTTATACTGAGCACATATGTCTTTGATATGGATCCAGCTTGTGTGTATTTTTGTTCAGTACAGTTGTTTTTGTAGAATATGAAAAAGCCTGAGTGTAAATGTAGATCAGAGTTACACGCTTTACGCTGCCCCTACATTTCTGTGTTTAAAGTGCATAAGCTTGTGCTCAGGGCTGGAATGAATCTGCTGCTGCTGCTCCTAAAAGCTACAGGGTTCTGTATTTATAATCGCAGAAAATGTGCTTGAGAAGGGACCACAGAAGGATCTGAGGAGCAGAATGGTCTATCCAAGTGACAGTCCTGACATTACGCTCCACCCGATAAAAATATTTTAACGAGTTAGTTAGGAAAGATGCTTTTCCGGTCCCTAGGGAATATACAGGGTAAAACTCCTTGACCGCATCCATCGCCTGCCCCCCTGAAATAGGTAATCCTGGCGTTGTACAGATCCTTGGAGTAGTAGCTCAGGAAGGAAAAACAACATGCAGTCAGATTTTGAGTGGCACAGAGCATAGTCATGGAGCAGGAGCTGAAGCATCTTTGGATAATCATCCAAGCCAGGCTGCAGGAATTCGGCAGGGCGCCACCGGAGCTGGGAGCCTCTCCCGCACGGGGAGCGGGCGCAGCTACAGAGCTGAGAGGCAGCATCAGCCGGCTCCTGCCAGTCTTCCCAGCCCGCTCTTACCACCTGAAGTGGAAACAAAACCTCACACACCCTTGAAAATTTGCCAGCTGCTGGACAAAATGGTCTGCCTTCCAGACTTACGAGTCAGTGAATCAAGATACTCCTGTTCTGTGAATGATGCAGCTGCAACGGTCCGATGATACAGGCAAGGCGAGATAGGTAAGGAAAGGCAGTTATCTTTTAATAGACCAATAACTACACTTAGAAAAACAGGTGAGCTCGTGAGCACACACCTCCTGGACAAATACTTTGTGCTCCAAAAGATAGGCCTGCTTTTTTTTTTTTTTTACCCCCCCCAAGTAAGTTGGTTTAGTGAATAATTTCCAACAGATGTTGTCAAACCTGTTCCTTAAATAAGCACTGCTGGCCTGGGTAGCTTCAGAAATTATTTGAAGTAATAGGAATAAAAGTTACAGGTTTAGTGCATATGGGTTTAAATGATGGCATCAACTAAAACAGGTCCTACACTTCCTCAGGCTGAGTTATTTAGATTCTCGTTAAACTCATCTGTCATTTGATCTGCCTTCTTACCTGTCTTTATATTTTATTTTGGTATTTGTCAGCAAAACAATTTAAATCTGAGAGGCACAGAGTAATAGCCAGAGGGCTGTTCTGCTTCAATAAAATCTATAGAAAGATGCTCTCATGGTGATATAGATTGGATATTGAAGAATTTTTGCCATGCGGGTGTTTAATTTTGAGGCTGGTGTTGTAGGTCCAGGATATTTTCTTGATATGACACAAGCAACTGAGAAATGCTATTTTGCATTTTGCAACTCTGCTTCTCCTGTCTGATTTTTTATCTCGAGGAATATTAGCATGCAAGCACACCCAACTCGGTGCATGAGTCATGTTACTGAAATGAAAGACATGACTCACTTAGGCCCATGCGACTGGTCCACACTGAACAGGAGTCCTGATGCTGGAGAGTAGGATACATTCAGCCACTAATCAGGAACCAAAATTATTCTGAGTTGCAAGCTCCTGAAAACTTGCCATAGTTATTTCTGAATTGCATTTTGGGAGGGAGAAGCACGACTTTTTTGAGAAGATGCTATTAAGGACCATAGCTCCAGTGTGCTTCTAAATGCCTATGCTGTTTAGTTCTGTCAGCATTAATGTGAAGGCCCTTTGGTGAGAACTGCAGCGTTGACTACTTTATGTCAGGATTAACCATTCTTTGGCCACAGCAGGCTGATTTTGTCACTGGAAATGCCTCCATCTTATTGCAGTTTTCCTTGTCCTATGTTCCTTCACATCCACGTGAAGGAAGATGCATATACGTTGCTCATGCAGGGAAATAGGCTTTCTAAATAAGAGATACAGCCATAAAATTAAATGCCTATAAAATTCAATAAATGTATCCATAAAGAGTGCTACTTTTTGAGTCTTAAGGTGGAAATCCAGCCTGTGTTCTTTTGCAGCTTGATTGATTATGTGTTTACGTATAGGACTAGAAACTTTATTTATAGTATTAGCCTCCCAGCTAAGTGCCATACAGTCACATTAAAAACACTCAATAACTTGATATACTATCAAAACCTCATACAATTCAGAAAATTAACGTGTTTCTTTTCATACATGTTTGTACATAAAATACATGGTTCATACCAAACAGATTTTGTTACAACTATATGTAGGACATGAACAAAAATTAAATCCATCAAGCAATGTGCTGAAGTATTTACATTGAAGGGAAGATTCTGAGACATTACACTGGTGTTAGTTGTTATATAAATAGTGGCACGCCTAAACCAAGTCCATTTCAGTAGAACTGTGAGGATTTATGATGACTTACATGTTATTCCTTAGAGTGTCCTAGCCCAGAAGGAGCAAATGAGAAATCTAAACTGTCCTTTTGTGTAAGGCAAAACCACAGCCATATACTTGGTATACCTATAGCTGCATTCAGCTGTTTCAGTAATGGAAAACTTAAGTTAATTCATCTTAAAGACTCACATGGGATTCTTCCTTGCAAACGGATATCCTTAGGTGGACAGAAGAAACTTCCACCAATTTTTCATCCCATGAAATGACTGCTTTGTTGCCAAAAGACCCCAGTAGTCCGGGGCTACTGGCGTAATGCAGAATAATTGGCCTGAAGTTTGGAAGTACCGAAATTGCTCGTGAGGACTAGGCTAGCATTGTCAGCCCTAGGAAACGGTAAGCTACAGAAGACCTAGCTTATTACATTCATAATGTCCTCCTGAAGTGCACGGTGCAAACATTATATGCACCTCAAAATGCTGATCATATAATTCTTTACTGCTACCAGGGCCACAAACTAGGAATCTACATTTTGATGCAACAGAATACTTGAGGCTGGTCTTGGGAGCACTAACATTCAGAAGGTGTGCTTTCAAAATGAGTTTGGGGTGTTATGAAAAAAGGTACAAAGCATGTCTAAGGAACAGGAAACTGTCTCGGTAAAGTAATTTATTGATGTTGTTTACACACAGATTCTTCTCCACTTAAAAGTGACTAGAAGAAGTGGATTTAAAGATATGCCATGCTCAGGGCACTTTTCATGGGAGGGTTTCAGAAAAGTGGAGATGATAGCATATCCTTAGTGTCATGTTTTCATCAGTTCCCATACATCTGTGTCTTTCTAGCAATATACTTTGATATTCTTCAACAAACTATCACATTCCTTTTGATACATCTGCAATCCCAAATGTAAAAGCTATATCTGTCTCCTTTTATATATATAAACCTTTCAAGTATACTAGACTAAGTTGCAAAGTGAAGAAAAATTCACTGCATTTTCACGATTTCCATGGCAAGTCCTAGCGGATTATGGATTGGAGGTCAGTTTCTCCTAGTATTTTTGGATCAGTGATTTTTGTGAAAGTATTTAACATTAAAGGTTAACTCAAAATCCAAGCAGCACAGTAATATTTGACTGAGTTTTACTATTGAGCTTTATCAAGCAGCTTGAAGGTTAGCTTAAAGTCAGCACTGAAGCAGAGCATTGTATTTGAGTTTGTGGGTTGGATAAACAAACATGTACTTAAGTTTGCTGGTATAAGCCAGGCCACTGATCTCATTTACAGCAGTCTAAGATCAGAAAGAAGCTCATGTATTTATTTTCTCATGTGGTCTTCATTTATAATTAGCTTTTACTTAGCAGCGTTTTAGCAGTCCTTTCCCATCTTTGTTGTTATTGCTTTATCTGAGAAACCACAATGTGGTAACTGCCAGCAGGCATTGAACATAGCAGGGTTTTATGCCTCTGTAGAAGGATGAGGACTGAAAACATCCCGGCTTCTAAAATCAATGGCAGAACCCTTGTCTGAGCCTTAGTACTGTATCAGGTACTAGTGCTGCAACAAAGCACAGTTATATCGGTCTACATGTTTACAGTCCTTGTTGTAGTATATCTCCTAAATTATTTATTTTTCTTGGTTTCCAGCCAGACTAACTGATGCATTACAAACCTCCTCTGAGGGAACATTCACATTTTGCGTTAAACACCTGTGAAAACATGGTTTGAAGCCTAATTTTCCTCCCATTCTAATTGTTATGTCCCTAGCCCCAGGCAAAAGAGCATCTTAGCTAGAAACCCCAGAAGTCAGAGTTGGGTACGCAGCCTGACCCTCCTCTGAGAGGCAGATTATGACTGAGTGTAGAAAACCTTTCTCAGTCTCTTCTTAATGGTCTCACCTCTTACGTGCTGAGACTGTGAAATGGAAACTCCACTTCTTGCCTGCTTTTTCTAGGCGCTGGTGTCTGCGCCGCTACTCCAGCAGCTGAGATCAGGGACGCGATGTGGTTCCAAGAGCAGCAATCCATTAGGTTTGCAATAAAGACTTTGCCCGGGGCTTGGAGTGTCTTCTTTTTCCTTTGAAGGATTCCGTAGCCCTCAGCAGGCTCAGCAGACACTTGGGAACTCATAAGAGGTGCTCCACATCAAACAGCTTAGGAGATAGACACAGAATACAAACAAAATGATCAGACGAGATAGTGAGGGCTGACAGGACTTAGAGAATGTAAGTGTTGATAGGAAAGCACATGAAAAAAGCTGTATGTTCTTTTCAGTCCTGTTGCCCCTCTCCCCTACGCACAAGAGGTGCTGTAAACATAAAAACACCTATTAGTGCTACTTAGATGGAGTTATACAGGCAAAGGTGCGAGACACAGGGTAGGGGACAGGGTCTGTGCATGAAGGAGCCTGTACCCCCCACCTCCAAACCTCCATGCACCCTTTTCTGCACCTGAGGGCAGCTTTTCCCTAACACTTAGGAACCTCTAATGCTCCAAGAGACAACCTTGCACACAGTAAATAAGATTAGTGTGTTTGCTAAATATGAATCCTGTGTGCAGAGCAGATCTCTACAGGCACACAGCTTGGGCAAGTAGGAGTCCAGGTGCATGGCAATTTAGGCTTTTGAAAATAAACATTCGCAAATTGCACCTCTTACCAGGTTCAACAGAGCCAGGATAGCTGTGTTAAAAATATTTAGACATGTTGAAACTATTTATTGACTTTGAGACTGACTTGAACTGCTCATACATTGATACCCAAAAGCATGTGTTTAAACTAAAGTTATTTAGTAAACCTGATCTTGCAAAGACATAGCAGCACATGGGTTTTAGTCATATAAGCAGATACTTTGGTCTACCCCCTTTTGACTCTATCTTGGGCAAAATTCTGCTTTCTGCAGCCAATAAAACCTGAAGGAATATTGGCAGATGGATACATACAGCGCTATTAAAGACACAGAAAAGTTATACATGACACTGATAGACATGTTGAGGCAAAGACATCCACAAAGCCTCAAAGCATCCAGAGGTTTCCATTGCTGTGCTCTACAGTTCATCTCTTCTTTAGTGCAGATATTTACCTGGATTTAGAGTTTGCGAAGGTGTTTTTTTGGGGTTTTGAGCCATCTGTACCATTGCTGCTCAGTCTTCATTATAACAGTTTCAACTTCAACAGTTTTCACTGGGCTAAAACAATTTTTTCAACTGTAAGGCTCGCCTGTACTTTGCAACCTCAAAACACTACATAAGCATTTTGTGTTGGATTTATTGCCTCCATCTGTCCCTTGAAGCATTTAAAATTACCTTTATAAAATACGCATACATTAAATCAAACACATTGTACATTTGAATGAATCTGCTTTAAAGTGCTTTCCAAGTCATCAGGCAAAACAGACAATCTGCAAACCCAGCTGTAAACACATAAACACATCGGCAGCATATCAAAGATATACCAGGAAGATGTTCTCAGCCACAAAATACAGTCCTTCCCCGTTATTCCTTCCAAAGTAACACAACTGGTTATGTGAACCATTGTAGCAGCTTAAGTAGATAATTTCTTCTTCATTAAAAGAGCATCTCAAAAGCTTTCCCCAACATTGAACCTGCTGTCTTTATAAAACCCCTATGTAGTGTTTGTTTACTTGCTTGTTTACTTCTTATGATCAGAAATAAGACAGAAGAGTTAAGTTGGACTCAGAAGGAATTAGAGCCAAATCTGAGATTTGAAATTAGTGGGTTTTTTTTCTTATTACACCGATTTAGATTTTTATGAGTTCTTTTTCCCTCTTAAAAATTTAAAGAAGATTGTGGGGTTTTTTTAAAGTAAGTTTGTACAACAGGAAAAGTTCTCAAAAATTGCTTCATGTTTTTCACAGCTTCTTTAACATATTCTAAAATCGCAGTTTCAGTGTAGTTTGTATCCCCTCAGGAAATAACATGTTTTACTAATGTACAGACACCTCGTACTGCTCCAGGAAAACGTTAGCTTTTGTCATTCTGTACGGTCCCAGTGGTAACACTAAACATCGTCCTTTGTTCCCTATTTCCAGTCCATAGTAGTGGGAGGTTCACCTCTGTTTTTCTTCCTCTTCTGTCTCCTTTCTGGCGTTCTGCCTGTGGCCATGGCACAGCAGGCGTATATTATTTCTTGAAGCGGTTAGACCCATTACTTCAGGCATGCATATCTCTTCAAATTAACTTCTCCAGGTCCTTGAGCAGCTGTTGCTGCTTTCTCACTTCACTGCCAGATGGGCAGCAGGCACCAGTTCTGAGGCAGGACCAGCTGAGATGTCATTCCGCCCTCAGAGCAGCAGCACTGCTAAATTCCTCGCTGGAAACTGGAGGAGCTAATTAGCTATATTTTTTCCTTAAAATTTACTTTCATTCTTCTTTATGTGTGTTATTAATAATTGTCTATAAGGCAGGACTAATTTGGTACCGAAGGAAAAACTAAAGAGCTGTTATATGGACAAGTATGTATAATTCTTTCATGGGTTCTGAATGCAACTCCACACCATTCCAGCACAAAATCTGCCTTAATCTGAAGTATTCCTAATTTCCTTTTTCGCACGTTAAGGCCTTCCAGATCACTCTCACATCTAGAAAGACATACTAGAGTATTAATTTTTTTTTCTGTGAAATAATTACAGTATCCTTCAGTACAAAAAGCAGACCAAGTTACAGTGCTAAACCCAACATATTTCATTACTTCATTATATTCTCAAGCACATGATATGGTTTATGGGAACTAATGTGCTATTTGTTAGTTATGGGTGGAGTAAGACCATAGCACACTCTATTACGAGCCTCTCCATTCTACAATAGCTTATTGTAATCAAAAGAAAGAGGCTGTGCCTTTTTTTATTGACCTATGGTATTACAGACAATTTCTGTAGCATATCTCTTGATCCAAGGTGCATAAAGAGAACTGCTGGGTTCCTGCAAAAGCCTTTGCTTCCTCACAAAGCAGATGTTGTAAACTGCTTTCTTCTAGATCACCTTCATCGATTGCATCACAGACAAATGCTCCAGTAATGGCAGAGATGTAAATTCACTCTAGTGTGAATTCGTGGCCAAACTGAACTTGCTGTCCCTCAGGACCTGTATGGCCTTCAGAAGCACTGACATCAAATGTGCAGAGCCAGTTCAATACAGGTAATATAATTTATTTTGCTAATTTCAAGGAAATTTGTGTTACAAATGCAAACTACTTGTCTGGCTCGTGCGTGGTTAATTTGCTAATAGAGGTTGACAAGTATCGAGGAGGATCACATCTTTCGTATATGCATTCGTGGCATTAAACTGGTTTTGGATTTTTTCTTTTTGTTTTGTACATTTGTTTTGCAGTAGTTATTATTTTTTCCTGGATTTTTTTTGTTTCTTTCTTGCATGGAGTTAGAAATGAAGTATCATGAAGCAGTTCCTTGAAGAAATCGGAAAACTGGCAAGAAAACTGGATGTGAGGTGTTGAGCTCCTTTTGAGAGCAGAGATCAAGTATCTTTGCTCCGTGTAAGACCTTCAGTCTTTATGATTTCTCTCTCTTGTTTGCCTGTTATTCCAGCCTTTAAAATTTGTCATGAACTTTAAACTTTCAGCCCTTTGGATGTTTCATGTTACTTCAATACCTGCTACTCCTCCACTTGAGTATTTGGCCAAAACTTGCTGGGCAGAAAGCAGACTACATTTCTTAGGCAATACCTTTGGAGATGACTTCAGGATTAAGACAACTAATCATAAACTTGGTGTGTAGTGATAAAGTCGATCCCAGTAGCTTCCCAAGAGGTACAGGAAGGTTTTTGCAAAGTTATCCTTTACAGACTGGCATTTGGAATCCATGAAGCATTTATTTATTTCTTCTTGTATTTCTTTTTTATTAGCATTTTATTTAGCTAAATTTTAGCAGCCCTTTCCTATCTTTGTTGTTATTTCTTTATGTCAGAAACCACCAATGGAGTCCATTGAATGTAATCCAGTTGCTCAGGCCTGATTTTCCCTTGGTAAACCCACGCTGACTGCTCCAAATCAACTTCTTCATCTTCTCAGAAGACTTTGTTTGCACTGTTTATCTTTTATATAACATTCAGAAAATATTTAATCAGAGTATACTTTTATTGCTGCTGTGCCTTTCTCACCACGTATTTTATGTTACAGTACATATACCATGAGCACTGAATGTCCCCAATGAACAGAAGCAGGGCTGGATCTAGCCCTGATCCAGACCCGGGGACTGTGCTGTGTATGAGCCTTCACACTGTGCGTCTGAATCCATGTGCCACGCTGGAAGAGGCTAAAGAAGGAGGGACAGGGAGAAGGAGAAGGAGAAAGTTAAGGGCCCCATTGCCTGTCTCCACTCCTTCTGCCACCTTTTCTCTTCCAGTAAATCCTAACTGCGGGGTATTGTCCTCTTATTAAGAACTATTTCTTTAAACAGATCAGCTGAAGGAGGGAGATTAATACAAACTCTACACAACAAGCAGTTACATACCTGAACACTCCATCTGGTTCAACAGAGCATTCCAATAGGATAAGTTGTCCTCCTTGAGGTCAGAGGTTTTGCATGAGCAGAGAAGCAGGGAAACACACAAGCAGTTGGGCTTACCTGATCTTCAGTGTAACAGAAGGCTGCTTCAACAACAGAGGCAGTAAAGTACTTGTAAGTCTGCTGCAACCAATTATAAAGCTTCTAATTATGAAGGATTATTTAGGCTTTTTCCCAAGGAGTTCTTTTTAAAGAGCACTGGAGATTATCTCTAAAGACCTCTTTTAACCTGTTGCACTCTAAAAGCATTCCGGCTTCTCAGATGTGCTGCTCAAGGGAGCCCTTTCTATTTTATTGGAATCCACTAGAGAAAAATAAGCAACAGCCAAATCATAAAAAGGTTGGGTTTTATTACTTCACATTACATCAATTTGATGTTGCTAACCTCGTTGGAAAATTGCAGGGAGCAGAAGATGAATGGATGAGCTGATGCACTGGGGAGTAGGATTGACTGATGGTGGGGAAATAATGAGAAGTCCCAGGGAAGCACATGGCAGAGAGAAACTTCAGCAAAAGGAGAGTTTTAAAGAGAACTGTTCTATTTTTCTTTTTTTTTTCCTTTGTTTAGTGATACACTTTGATCTCCACGACTTTGACTAGGTTATTTTCAGAGCACAGAAGGGCCTTATTCCTGCATGGAAGTGGAGAGGCTGCGCTTGCCACCGCTGGGAACAGCTGTAGGATTCGCAGTTTACCCAGAGCTCCTAAGAAAGTAGGTTCACATATGTAGCCTGTATTTCCTTCTGACAATGTAAAACCAGCTGATTTTAAGCTGTTTATTAAGAAAAGTCTAGAGTAGGTCACCTATGCTTGGAGAAAGCAGATGTATATCATGTACAACTGGACAATAAACTGCTCCTCCACATGCCAGCATTTAGAGCAGAGCAAAGTACATGTTAAAAGCCCCAAAATATTTCCCCACCTGTTTCCTGCCCTCGCACAGGCTGTAACAGTCTCTGTGGTTTGGAAGCAAAACCGAAGAGGGAAGCTGTGATTTCAGAGCAGCACAACATGTTCAGTGTGGCAACAGGGTCTGCTGTGCCCCCTGTCCTGCGGAAGAGCAAAAAGGTTTCCTTGCCATTATGAGACATTTACAGATTTAAAATGTCTGTGGCAAAGATCACCACTTTGTGGTCTGGAACAGCATCTTTGCTTTGCCATGAGCAGAAAAGAAGGAGGATCTGGTCAGCTGGGGGGACAAAATACAGAGCCAAAGGATTTCTCCTTTCTCAGAGCTCAAGCAAGACAAAAGCACGGCAAGGGATGACGAAGACACTTCATCCCTAGATCTCAGAGAGGAAAGGACAAGCACGCATGGGTGTTAGAAGAGGGAAGCCAGCCAGCCAGCCTGTGTCTGACCTTTGCTTTCAGGGGAACTCAGGAAACGGGTGAACTTTCTGGTTCTTCCTCAACTGCTGATGTATACAGGCAGTACTGCATTAAGACGAAATAGTCCTGTTCCAGTGCAGAGCAGACCAAAATTACTGCTATATCGAGGTGAGTTAAACTTACAGTTGAGCCTTACGTCTTCTCAAGAGACTGCACACCGGAGCTCTCTTGAAGGGTTTTTCAGAAGCCACATGTCTTGGATGCTGCAAGTCCCTTGGCAACAGTGCTGTCAGCAAATACACACAAAGTCACCTGACAGTGTGCGCAAAACTCTCTACTATGACAGCAGATCCTGACATTGAAATATATCCCCCAACATATGGAGATAACTTTTCTTTTAAAACTTGGCTGGAGGCTGCAAGGTCGCTTCAGCAGTTCTGCAGGACAGCCTGTCCTGCTCATGCAACTCTAGAGAGGGGGAGCAATTGTAAAGGGATTATTCCCAGGGCTTGCCTCACACATCACTTTTCAGCCCAACTATGTAACTAAAAAAAAAAAAAAGAAAATGAGAAGTGCATCATAATTAAGACGTTAATTACATAATGAGACAGGCTAAAAATAAAACAGGAAATTATTCTTCCATTTTTACTTCCAGAGCTTTTATTAGCTAACCGACACAGGCCAGCTCCTGTAAAAGCACTTGTTTAACAATTGGACAAAAATCGAAAGATAAATTTGAAGGCCATCTCCTTGGCAGCTCTCATGACAGACAGTCTTCAGCATTCAGTAGGACTCCTTTAAAAATATTAAAAGTCATTCTATCTGAAGATTTCACATACCTTTTAGGAGACACTCGAAGTGAAACTCATCTGCTTAGAGCTGATGTGACCCTGCAATAATTTATAATGTCTGTCCTCATCTAATGTTCAGGATATCAGCATGCCAATCAGAGTTCCCCAGAGGGCACATTATTAATATTTTTTTAAAAGCCTTGTGTTTAGCTGTATTGTATACGATATGTCAAGGACTCATCCTCTATGGATCTCCCGCCGCCCAGCAACATGGGGTCTTCTGAGAATGAAAAAATGTCCACTGTGATTTGCTTTACCGTATGCGATAGAGGAGAGGGAAATGCTATTAACCGTATAGAAAGAAGAGTAAATTACTCCAGTTACAGTGGCTTCCATATGACAAACCCTGAGCCAGTTTCACGCATGCAATCAGATGCTTACGCTGCAGTGGATGGAGACACACTCACACTCCTCTCTCTAAAGTTCAGTCGCTTCCTGAATCAGGCCAAGTTCCCTTGTAGGAAAAGCCCCAGGAAATAGCAGCTCTAATTGCATTGTCCAGAGAGATTTTGGCCATGGTGAGCAGAGACAACCATGAAAGAGACCTTTATACAAACTCTTAGTCTCTTGCCTGTCTCTAGAGATTTTTTAGAAAGTTTACATGTTCTAAGTATTATAGGCTATGAAGCTTTATACAGCCAGCTTTAGTGCAGGGGATTGAAAAAAAATAGGAATATTGAGAGAAAAGAGCAGTGGGAGAAAGAGCAGTGAAATATAGCACATCCAAAAAAAGATGTGCTTGTGTTTGATTTAGATTCTGTTGCCATTTACATTTAAAATAATCTGATTAGTTCACGTTATTCAGTACCTGGAATGTTCTCTTTGCTGCTTGCCAAAAATAACCTATTAAGCCTCATTCTTTGTGATACAGGACACCAGAAAGGGAAGCCATGAATAGAAAGGCAGGAGAGTAGGCTCTGAGAAATACTCAGAATACTCAGCAGTGGGTTTATAAGCATTCCTAAGTCCACCTGAAGCCTACAAGAAACCAGGATTTCTGGCCTATGAACATGAGAGACTTCAGGAACCGCTCAGCTGGAAATGATGAGCAGAACAGGTCTCACAGGAGTGGAGGAGTAGTGGAGATGTCTGGACTTTTGTATCCTTAGCAAGGGAGAAAATAAATACTTCTGTAATTTTGCCACTTATTAAGTATGAAATTCTAAGTGAAACAGTGTCTCGATGCTGTTTCCCAGCTCACAGAAGATGTTTCCATGCATAGTTTTGTTCATATTTACTGCTATGCCAACAAATGTGCATCAAATGCCTTTCCACTGCTGCTTTTTTCTCAGAACCTCTGCCAAACCTTACAATCAATTTTTTTTCAGTGTTTACAGACAGTTTGAGAGTCTCTAAACTGTAGTTCCTGCAATATACACACAAAAGCAAAAGAAAGAGAGGAATAAAAATCTCTTGCTTACTTCAATGGGGAAATTGTCTGTACAACAAGGAAGTGTAAGTTCTTTTATTCTTTTAGGTTTCAACAGCTGCCATACTCATACTCTGCTAAACTCCACTGTGGCAAAAACGCAACAACTTCACTGCAAGAGATTTTGCTGATGAATTGGAGTGCTGCCCATCTAGTTCTGAAGCTGGCTTTTCCAAACCGGTGTGTGCAACCCATTTTGTATCTGGGTGTAGAGATCCTTGCAGCCCCAACCTCAGACTTCATCTTCTGCATGTAATGATCCTTCCTCATATTGTCTTCCTTATCTGATCAAGAATCACTTTAATCCTTCAAACTAAAGATGGAAATGTTAATTAGTGCTAATCAGATTAATTCTCTTTCCCCTCTACTCTGCCCTGGTGAGACTGCATCTGGAATCTTGTGTCCAGTTCTGGGCGCCTCAGTTCCAGAAGGACAGGGAACTGCTGGAGAGAGTCCAGTGCAGAGCGACAAAGATGATTAAGGGAGTGGAGCCTCTCCCATATGAAGAAAGGCTGAGGGAGCTGGGTCTCTTTAGCTTGGAGGAGACTGGGGGGTGACCTCTTTAATATTTATAAATATGTAAAGGGTGAGTGTCACGAGGNCCTGGATGCCTTCCTGTATAGCCTTATCTAGGTGTTCCTGCTCCAGCAGGGTGATTGGACTGGATGATCTTTTGAGGTCCCTTCCAATCCCTGACATTCTGTGATTCTGTGATTCTGTAATATATATTTTACAGTTACACAAAGGACTTTCCAGTGGAACCTGGGAAAGGAAGAGGGAAGGAAGCAGTGGGCGGAGAGGAGAGTGTCTATTTGTGGAAACCACTTTATAAGTACCAAGGACACCTCTGGTTGCTCTTTCCAAAGTAAAAAAACAGAGCAAACACTTGCATATGGACCCGTAAGCCTGGCTGAAGCCAGTACACTTGCCAAATAATTGGGCCATTTTGGGAAACTCTTACATTAAGTAATACTCTCCATTATACTGTTGTTTTCTCATGTGTGTTGCTCAGTAGAGTGAGCAGAAGGAAAGGGTCATTGAGTGAAGGAGGGAGAAAGTCTCCAAGAAAAGGGAGAATCAAAGGCTGTTACACACTGTCCGAGTGCAAAAACTCTTCTGCTGGAAGGAGCATGCAAAGCCCAACTGTTTCTTTCCGAATAACTGCATTGCTCTGGCTGGATATTAACATAAATAATGGTAGAAGAGTTGTGGGGCAATGAAGCAGAGCAGAGCTGTGGCACCCAGACAAAACAATTTCAAACTTATGCAGAGAAGAGGGGAGGCTTGCATTGGCATGGAGTTAACAAAAGATGGTGAGGTGATGTGAGCAGAGCAATAGGAAACATTATCCCAACAATCCTGTTCCCACTAACACCATACATGCTATATGGTATAGAATATAGAATAATGAATAGTCAGTTACTATCCTGATAATAAAAGATAACTGTCTTATGCTGTGGCTGTAGTGTAAATGGAGATGTGCTAACCCAATTGAAATTTGTGCAAGTGTCATCAGAGACTAATCACACCCTTCTGTGAGGGTCTGCTTGAATTTGCTTATTTTGGAAACAAAGCAAAGCTTTAACTTCATTTGTTAGAACTGTATAGGCAGCAGAACTAGCCAGTATTTTACTCTGCCTCATGACCTATTAGTAATGTTCCCAGAATCAGCAGATTTCCAGATGCAGAAGTTTTAACTGGTGACAATACAAGGGACAGAAGTGACTTGTGGGTTGTAAGATTAAAATTAACACAGCATAGTTGTGTTCAGTCATCACTTACGATAGTACAGGTATAGATTAACATCAGTATTAAATTTTCATCAGCAAGAGGATGGGAGACTAAGAGCACTTGACTTTTTCTGGAAAGACCCAGAACAAAAAAAGTTAATATTACCTTTCCCATGAGATTTTACATCGGCGGAAGTGGTGGGAGAATATGGCTACTAATTCACCAGCCTTAGAATTAATTTTTAAACTTTCTTATTGTATCCACTGAGACTTTCAAATTACTTTTGCTATAGCATCGTTCCAATTACTTTCAACTGCGCAGCAATCAGAATTTGCAGGAAAATTCTGACTCTTTGAAAGTTGTGCTCATTCTGAATGGGAACAAAATCAACTTTTTATAGTTTCTTAAAACACAAGTTTGTGGAGAAGATGCTGTTTCAGGAAATTTGAAATGCATTACCCTAAGGTAATTAACTGGTAAAGAGCTTTGAGTTTCAAATGTAACAATTTTTTTTTTCTGAAAAGGATCAAAATTAATCACGTTGACATTGTTAAAATGCTTTTCAATTCTTTTCATCATAGAATTACATGAAAAGCAATGAATGTTTTCAGATGGCTCAGTTTTTAATGAAGCTTCATTTCCCAAAGGAGAAATTTTCTTACAGTAAATTCTCTTACAGTAAATTTCTTACCTTTTTTATCTTATCCATTGTTTTATATGCTCTGTTCATGTGAAATTCAACTATACAAATGCTGAAGATACTCGTACCACCACTACCACGTTTTCTAGGTATGAGTCTCTTACTCCATCTGCCAGTACAAAACTGTATTACAACATAGAGGTTACAGCTCTGTATGTGGTACTTTATGCTTTGAAGCTTGTTTAAGGGTTAAGTATTGACACCAAACCAGACCAGTAAATGCTGCAAATCTACAGTACACCCTTTAAATCTAGTTTTGCACTTTTGAAATGAGTGCTAGCTAAATGAGGCCCTTCTGCTTTTTAAGAGGTTATCAGAGAGAAATGGGTAGATTAGGAAAAGAAGCTTAGCTAAATAAATTAGAACGGAGGAATAAGACTTGAAGTTGCAAAATACACAGAAAGTATCTCAGTTAACAGGAAAAAGCTTTTTAAATAAGGGATGTACTTGGAGTGTGGTTAAAAAATTAATTGGTTCTCTTTAGTTTAATATGGATTTAGAGAGAGGATGGAGTCACATTGCAGACCTGTTGTGTAATTTCGTTGTCTGTTCTCACAAATGACGTGGATGGAGATTTGCTTTAGCTGGACGTCCATTTTCCCAAGGAAGTGGAAAAGAACTAGGAGATACTGCTGGGCTGCAGGTGCAGGCAGGACGCAGCAGGGCCAAAGGAGTCAAAGCAAAAGATCTGTGGGTGGGAAACTGTCAGAGGTAACCACTGACAAATATTTGCTAGATTTTGGTAGATTCAGACCCAACATCTGTTCTGAAGGACAGGAAAGAAACAAGTGTAAAAGAAATACCAATACAAGAATCAAGGCTTATTTGCCAGAGATTACAGGCATTTATTACTGAGCACACACGTGGAACTCTGACCTTTGGCAAGAAGATGTGATTAGGCAGAGTACGCACGTTGCAGCCAGCGTGGCTTTCCCACTGAAGGAGGATGCGAGAAGCAGCAGCAGCTGAAGTCCGCTGAGGTCGTGAGAGGAGACCCACGCGTTCTGTCTGTACACGTGTCACCTGCAGAGCAAATAACACACGTTGTCCTCAGGAGGAGGACAGGCTGCTCACCCTCCCTGCAGCGCTGGCACCTCACCAGGTCAGGGAGATGTGTAAGATCTGGCCACAGCCTCTCCAGCAAGACCAGGGTCTTAATCTTCTGCAGCCGCATCTTTGCCCTTGATTTAGGTAGTCTAGAGTTAGCAGAGGAGTCATTCCCAGGCTCCCCTGGGCCAGTGGTGATGTTCTGTTACTAAGGGCTGCTTTAGTGGATTAAAAATGTCTTGATATAATTTGCTGCTTTTTCAAGTGAGATCCACCTGGTAAGTACTTATGTTTACTGTTCAACTGCCTGTACACTCCTCGTTGTTGACAACATAAAGCAAGAAGGGGTGGCAAATCTTAACTGTTAATTAAGGCTGTGCTGAGATTCAAGAACTCTGCCTCAAGTAGCCAGTTTATTTCCACATGCAAGAGCCAAGGAGCACAGCACAGTTTTAGTGTGAGCTACAGAATCTGAAAGGGTAGTTTATATAACTCATCCACCAGCTATCCTTAATCCAGTGCAGATGTTCCTGTGCTGTGTGCCACCTCCTAGGCAGACCCCTGTTTTCCATGTGTCTGCTGAGCAGATAGGCAGGATGGTCAGGACCGGGATGGTCAGGACCAGGATGGCCCATACAGCACTTTGCACAGTGCGAAGCGATGTGGTGTGTGGGAAGGAAGCTGGCATGGGGATGACATGACTGCAGAGGCAGCTGAAGGGAGAGACTCCTCTGGACCAAGGTCCTGGGGCTGAGGGTCTTGTGTGCTATAGATAAAAGAGACATCAGCTGGCATCCTGCAAACGTTAAGCAAATAAAAGGGAAAAAATACAGCTGCCATACCTCTCCGTAAACTCTCTCACCCATACAATGGTTTCAGGCATTAAATCCCCTCTCAGACAAGAAACTGGAATTGTCTAAGAATATTCGCATGGACAAATCAAGTGCTGATTAAAGACAGATGGGGGGAGGATTAAATCTGACACTTTTGTAATTTTTTGTGCATTGTATCCATCACAGATTTTCTTCTTATATTCATCAGAATTAAAGCTTCCTTCTCATAATCTTCTTTGACAATTCAATCACTTTCTACCTTGAGAAGAAGAATGAGGAGCCAACAGCTTTAAGTTATTAAAGGTGATCTCGTTAAACACACGAGGAGAGCGGAGCATCCAACAGACCATGGCAGCTCTGCAAACAGCACACACATATCATCATATGGCCAACGGGGAGGGTGCTCTCTCTGTAAGCACTTTCCCTGCTTTAATTTGTGGTTTGTAGAAGCTGTTTGATAGTCTATTAGTAGTTATCTCAGGTCACCATCCTGTTAACTTCTTTCGTGGTTTAATCAAACACACTACAAATTGCCACTAACCCTTGTTCACTCCCAAATTCTTATCTGTGAGGAAGGCTTAGTGTGAGCAATGCTCTTTGTGCAGATGGAGTTTGTACATCTACACGTTGTTTTCCACAGCTCTGATCTAACCTGTTCATATCCTTGCAACTGTAGAAATTTAAATGCAAAACGGAGGGAAAGAAAAGAATACAAGATGGGAACCAAATGTGACTGCTAAACCTCTTTCCATGCACCAGAGCTCCCTAAAGACTAAAAAAAAAAAATGCTGAATGTCATGCAGAGGGGAATAGAAGACTAGCTTTGCACAGCTTTGAATCTCTCGCTTTAATGACGTGGTGGGTAAGATTCAGAATTTCTAAAGTGTTCCGTTTCAAGAACTCACTGGGAACGACAAAGCAAATAAAACAAAGTAGTTATGTTGTTGAAAGCACCTTCATGCTGCTTCATTAGCTTGCAATTCTGATTTTCATTTAAATATAATAAGCTCAAAATGATTTAAAATGAATGTGGACACTATGTTTATACTTCAAAATATAGATTAGAGATTTATAAACTCTGTTTTCTAAAAAGGTAATATAAATTTCCTGTTCCTTTTACATTTTAAGGGAGAGTGATCTGAGTATTTGTAAATGTCATTTTAATGTATTACAACTTTTGTCAAATGCATTATTCACAAGTATGTTTGATGATTTGCTTGTTTAGTTCGGAGCAAATACTTTAATGTGTAAGGTTGGAAAGATTATTCAAATGTTATTATTCTTTTCAGCCAACTCTGGTTGAGAACCAGAAGAAGGCATGTTTGCTGAAATACGCTATTCTAGCACTTTAATTAGGAGAGACTGAAGAAAATTCCCTAAGGGTTTCGATTAGACAATATTAAGCTGTGGTATAAAAAATAAAATCTAAATTAATGGAGGAGCACTCCCTCTGTGCAAGATTAGAGTTCAGACATGAAATGCATGCCTGCAGCCTGGGTCATTTTGCTCAAAAACTGAGAACAGTTTAGGCTTTGTACGCTTTTTACAGCAAAATCGCAAAAGATAAGAAGAGAAAAATAGCAGGTTTCTGAGATTTAAGATAACAGTAGGCTATTTAAGATAAAAATCTGAGAGCCATATGCTATTTAGAGACTTGATAGTGGGACCCATTGGAGGCCGAGGGGCACGGATGGCTCTGCCCCCACTGATGCTTCTGCATCAGCAGTTCCTAAAGCTGGAGCCTGAGCTATACCTGATCTGTAGATTAGTGGAGTTCAGCAAGCCTAGCTGTTAATCTCCTGCTTTTCAGGAACATGATATGTATAGTTATTTATGTTCACATTGATACTCATGAATGTAAAAGCAAATGTGAAAGAAACAAAAGGAAACCATTAAAGTAGATAGAAAAATGAGACTCGTGGGAACACTGGTTTCCAATTAGAAACACTGCACATCTATTACAATTTTAGCTCACAGAGGTTAATAGAAAATGAGATCAAAGGCAGCATGTGTTTACCAATGGTAGATCATGCCAGACTAAGCTTCTTTGATGTGCGAACAGATCTGAATAGGAAATGCAGATCTCATCTCTCTGAACTTCAGGAAAATATTTGATGTGCTGCCACTAGGGACCGTATCTGTTAGATGAATGAGAAAGGAACTCATAAAAGAGCTGTAGAAGTGCCTGAGATTTGGAATGGGGCAGATGACAATGTGATTCTGCTGGAAGGAAAATGACTACGCTGGAAGGAGGTTAGCAGTTGAGATCCTCGAGGATTTGTGGTGGGTTTAGTCATCTTCTGTAACAGTACTTGCACTGTTTCTCCTCCCAGCAAGGGTTCCTGAGTTTTTAGGGTTTATTTTAAGCAGATGCCCCAGGGCTGCTCAGCAAGCAAATGCAACTCTGCCCTGGACCCCAAGCTGTGTCACTCAGCTGGGGGGAGCCTGTGTCACAAGCCCTTTCCCTTCCTCCTGGGAAAGTCCTCACCCGGGCTGCAGACGTTTGCTCCAGGGGGCCTTCGGTACAGGGTTGTGCAGGGTTCATGGTGCCTCCCACTTCCCTTGAGCATGGACACTTTCAGAAGAGCTCCACAGGGCCACACAAACACCGCAAAGCCTTTTGGACCTAAGTCCAAATGATAGCACTGCCAGGTCATCTTTCAGCTGCTAAAGAAAGTAGGTTCCTGTGTTGGGTGGAAGCAAACGATGAACATAGAGTGATAGCTTTCATTGGTAACCTTAAAATGTTATTTTTAATTGAAATTGCAGATGTGATAAAGCAGAAGACTGCAGTATTATTCAGGAGGAACTAGAGGACCTTGGGGCGTGGAGTCACAGCAGTGTGATGAGCTTCCATCAAATATGTTGTAAGACCATGCCCTTTGAACCTCCAATGAGATTTATGCTACAGACTGGGAGTTTGTTATTCAGGGAGATGATGGACCAGGGGTTTATTTTCAAAGTAGCAAAGATACCTAGAAGGTATTGTCTGATCTACTTCTAGCGAAAAAGAGAAAACTTGCAATGACATTTTCCTTGTGAGCTCTTTCTGGAAGATCGCATAAAACCTTTGTCCTTTGCTTTGGAAAAGAGAAGCAAACATCAACCAGTGCAGAGAAGGCAGACATGATGAGGAAACTAACAGCTTCTCTTAATGAGAGAAACCCTGAAGAGTTTAACTTAGTCTAGCAAAATCAAGGCTGAAAGAAGGAGCAATTATTCTATGTAAAGCTATCAAGACCAAACCTCAGGGAAGGAAAAGGCCTTTTAGCTGACACAGAATGACATAGGAATAAACTGGCCATTAATATTTTTGGGCTGGAAAAAAGGAAAAAAAAGTTAACTATCAGGGAACAGGGTTGTCTCCCAAAGAGGCAAATAAAACCAAATGCGATTTTTCAACAGCAGCTAATCAGCAAATGGAAGGGCCACCTTGAACACTGCCATCCTGCAGCAGGGAAAAGAAGCCATGAGACATTTCTAATTTGCAGCTGGACATCGACAAGCCCAAGGGATACCAATGGCATGGCCGTAAGTAAAACCACCTCTTCTCCTCTCACCAGGAGAAACTGCTATCTAAGCACAGGCTGTTAACGCTGGGATTGAAAGGCCGGTCCTACATCAACAGAAGCTATTTCTTTGCTCTGGAGTTATAAGTGAAACTGGAGTCAACCCTCTTTAGCTCCTGTAGACCCACCTGCTGCTGCTCCTCAAAACAAAGGCAACAAGAGCAAGAAGCCCATGATAAGTAACTGCTTAAGAGTGGTTGGACTGTTGCTTGTGGGGGCATTTCGTCTGTGCTGCCTTGGCTGTGGCTGATGACTTCTGATTAATTTCCAAGCTACAAAACACTACAAGCGTTGTGCAGACCACAAGATGGCACAGCTGTAGTGGCTATATAGAACTGGGTAAGGAAGGCTGGCATCAACAGATTAAATATAAAAATTAACATAGTATTTAATATCAGTTAGAGGTGGGGGGGAAACGAGCAAAAAATATCCTGTTCTGGTGACAAAGCTCTTCTTTCTAGTGAAGTGTTCTCTGGGCTTATAAACAACAGACAATGCTGAAATCTTTTCAATGATCAGCTCCTTATCTATTTAAAAACAAAAACAAAAGCAACAACAAAAAATTTCAAAGCAGAAAATACTTTTGAACAAGGAACAAGTTTTGTCTGAGATGTAATAGAATCCTGTGACTTTAGATTATTTTCAGTCAAGTGTTACAATGATTATGAAATAGTTTTTAGTGCTTTTTTTTTTTTTTAAGCTGGAAAATTCTTTAATACCAACAAATTCTGTCCCACAGACAATTCCATTTACAACCACTTTCAATTTGTGAATAGCAAAGGAATTTGAGAATAATCCTTAATTAGTTTTCAGATACCTATGACCTTTTGGTAACAGCCTTTTTATGAAGCAATCCACAAGGCAATGAATGCACTCTCTGAGTCAATAATGTTAGTAATGTGGATTTATGGGATTCAGATTCACTGCTCCAAATGACCCAGAAAGTATTATGAAAATTTACCCCAATAACTACTCTGGCATCGTATCACAAGGAACTGGACAATATAGGTTTATTTTCTCCAGGATATTTGCTTTTATTATTCCCCAGCTACTGAGGAGATGATTTGAGGTAAAGAGAAGCAGACATATATTGAGGACTGTGCAGGGAGGTGGAATTTCATTATGTTATGGGTTTTTTTAAGAAAAATTATATGATTTCTGTCATTCACCAGTGAGTTTTGCCATTTGCCCTGCAGCTGTTCAGCATCCAGCATAACAGAGTGATGATCCGTGATTAAGACTTCTAGGAGTGTCTGCAATAAAAATATTAACTTTCCATCTGTTTATGTGCTGTCATATTCATCAATAATTTTCACAAATGCCAGAGATTTGGAACAGTTCCATTATGGCAGAATACTAAAAATATAAATCTAAACTCATATAGAGATTGATATATGCCCATCAGAAATATCTGTATCTAGTAATCTAATCAATATCCAAAAAGGAGTAAAATAATACCTTTATTAGTCAGATCCTACTCTAGAAAATCAGAATTCCTGATTAGCATCCAAATGAAAACCTGGCATTTCTGAATTTGCTACGTTTCATCCAGGCAAACTTTTCTCTGACTTGGAGAGTGAGGAGATTCACAAAAGCCTGCATTTTTTAAAGTGAGATCTGAAACTCCGATTAGCAAGTTTTTAATTTTGGTTGACAGTCTTTCTTATTTTAAGTGGGAAATGCTTGTGTCTGTTCTTGCTGTGCTTGGTATAATACTTATTAATACAAGGAATGTAAGAATTTAAGTAATTGATATTCACTAGTAATCGTGGACATGATTTTCAAAACAACCTAGGGGTTTTGAACACATAATGTTGTTCCCCCTCTAATTCTTCCCATACTTCTGTCATTATCATCCTCTGCCATATTGTGTCTGTTTTAGGGCTCAATCCGCCAAACACTGAATGCAGTTCCAAGATGCCCGTAATGATGTGGGGGGCTGTCTTCAGATTTAAATCTTTCCCAGGGAAAGAATGTATACTTAGAGCTCTCTAGGAAAGGAAAAGTGAAAGTAGAAGAGGAGACAAGAAGGAAAAGGAGAGAACAGGTAGTGATTGATTCCTACAGCTCTCCTGGTAACTGAAACGAAATGAGTCAACTTCTTATCTCCTGCTGTCAGATCCTCTACTCACACCAGCAGCATAGCTTCAGGGGGCTCTCCAGAGCTCGAAAGACTGACACCAAAGAATACAATTATTCTTTTGTTGTCTTAATATAAATCAGCACAGAAACAGACACAAGAAGAATAACTCTCTATTTATTTTTTAACTGAGGGTAATAAAGAGTCTTTAAAATTTAAGAGAGACTATAAATGTCCCATGTAGAAAACTCAGTCTTGTAATGCTCATTAATTTTAATGTGATTTGTACAATCAGTCCCTTAATGCTAAAAAATGCCTCTCACAGTGAAACATATACAATGTCACTGTTTTTTTATCGCATCCTTTGATGACTAAGTTTGTGTATTTTGGCCTTTGTACAGAATACGCATCCTAAAATGCTGTTTACAGTTCCCTGTTACTATTGCAGTGAGTGAGCGCATTTTAAGATCATATGCCTATCTGTAGAATTTTGTTTTCCTGCCCTGTCTGTATATACTGATGAGGTCGCCCCTGATCCTTCTCTTCTCCAGACTGAACAGTCCCAGCGTTCTCAGCCTCTCCAGGCCAGATGGGGTCCAGTCGCTAGTGATGCACCGCAGGGAATGATACTGCAACCAGTACTGTATAGCATCTTCATCATTGACAAGAGTGATGGGACAGGGTGCACCCCCAGCAAGTCTGCAGATGATTCAGGGATCTAGGGCCTTCTAGGCACTCCAGTGCTACTAAATTATTTGTCTAGAACTCTACAAAAAGTCTGCAATATGGCCAGGATTTTAACCTTGTTGTCTTTGGGCTGGGCGAGCATCACAGGCCTGGCTCCGGGTTAACAGCAACATCAGTGGGATGTGTTTGTCCAAATCACTTACTGCTCAGTCTCAAATCCCACCTGTAAGCAGAACTTCACTGGGAATATTTTGTGTAGAAATTCTCCACAGAAGCACAATATTCAGAAGCAGGCCAAAAATTTGACTTTCAGTCCTGGAAATTATCTCGATTTCTAGTACAGAGTTGCCTTTGGATAGAAATTTCTCCAAAGCTGCACTCTGTTTGAATTTTAGGTTTTAGTTCTGTCATTTAGCAGAACTGACTTTTTACTTCAAGTAGGCACCTATTAATTGTATTCATTATTGACCAATTAATTGTATTAATTATTGCTAAAATCAATAACAGAGAACATCACATCCTAATTTCCCCCTCTTTGTTTTTTCATTTTGTTGCACTGTTCTCCTTAGCCTGGGACTCATCATGGTAACACCTGGGGACCAAACAGAGTGTTTGTCACTTCAGGCTCTGGTAATATAAAGTTGCTAGAGATTTTTTTGAAATAATATGGTTCCATATCTGCTTTTCCTGCAAGAATTCGGTCCTCCCAAGAAATCTTCTGAAAGTAAAACAGAGTATCAGCTATAATTATAACAATATGATTGCAAACCTCAATCAAAAAGACCCTGAAGAGCTCTTGGCTTTACTTCAGGTAAGAAGAACCAGACGTGCCACCAGCACTGCCCGTTGTGGGGAGAGGGGTTGCCCACAGCAAACTCTGCGAGCGTGGCTGTGAGTGATGAAACCACTGAGCTGCAATAAGGCAGGTGGCTGTTTCTGAGAGCAGAATTTCAGCAACTGTCAGAGGTTTTCAAGCTGAAAAGCAAAGAAAAGAGCTGCCATCGTCATGTCAGACACTGTTTCGTGGGAGATGTATACTGCAGGAGCAGTAGCAGCCTGGGAATGGAAGAGAGAAAATTCTTCGTTTCACAAAAGTATTGGAATAATACAATTTTTCTAAAAAATATTTCCAGTTTTCTCAAAAGCAGCTATCAAACTGAGCTTGAGATACTCTTCTCAGATCTATGATCTTGTTGTTGAATTCATGTAATTAAATCCCTGTTGCATATGAAGGATGATGGCCTGCACCTACGAAAAGATTTGAACACCTAACACAGAGCTTAGGTGCCAAAGCTTTGCCAAACCCCAAAACCATGACTCCATGTCATAGGTCTCCCATTGCTGCACTGTCTGTGTATATATGCGCTTACTTCTGTCCCAGTTGCAATGCAGAAAGCCTTTGGCATTTTTCTCAGTGGCAGTCCTCAAACACTTTTTAAAACAAAACTTGTTGCTCTTAGGTTGGCATTGGTGGGATAGTACATATGCAGGGAAGAAAGAGGAAACAGTGGTTATTTACATACTCCGACAAGCCTCAAGCACTTGAATAAATTAATCAGGGTCCTAAAATTACTCTGTAGTTAATGGCTTCTTCAGAGCAAGTCTAGACCAGTAGCCTAAAGACAGAAGTTAACTCTTTGGTGGAGCCTCACTCCCTTCTTCAGCTGTATGGAAAACTGTCCTCTCAGTTTTACAAATGTTTGACAAATAGTTAGTGACTAAAGCTTTGCAATAAAAATAACCTTATAATCTCCATTCTGAAGGGAAAAGGAGCTGTGGTGTATGGACTGCTCAGGATCATTGTTTATATCTGAGTCTGACAGGTACTGTGAACTGGACTTCTTTGAGTTTGGATTAAATGTGAAATTATTTTTAGCTGAAGACTAACAATAGCAGTTTCCTTCTACCTTTTTTTTCTGGGAATTTTGCAAACACGAAGAATGAAAGTGCTTCTCTACTGTGCTGTTGCGTTGTTATGCTTCTGATTTCTCTGTCGTGTTTTGATCTCTTCCTTTATTCCTTTTCTTAGATCTGACTAAATGTCTGACTTTGCCATCCAGCAACACAGCAGGCTTTTTCTCAACATGAGCCGTAGTCTCTGCTTGATGCCCCATTACGGTCATTTTTATTATGCTACTTGCTTCCAAATGCTCCTGCAGGGCTGATCACAAACAAAATGTGCATAGGAGAGTCTGTGTGATATATTAATTATCATTACACATCTCATGCATTCCACGTGTCCCTAAAAAGTTGTCCTAAAAGCTACAAAATTGCCTCACTCTACATGCGTGTAAAAAATATGTGTGCTACGTCCTGCAAGGAACAACCGATATTCCAGGTACAATGATGTGCATATAGTTTACTTAGGCACTTTTAATGCACTGCTGTGCATTACTGACCCAGAACTGTTTAATCTTTATTGTGTTTATCTTTATAATTATACTGTTATATCTCAGGAGTTTTATGATCCTCCAACAGATGGAAAAGGGGCTGGGAAAGAGAGACTGAGATTCATAGCTGCTGGTCTAAAGTCTTCCTGAGATCCCAGGAGATCCCAGGCCTGGCATTTCCCACTGACTGGGAACAGCCTGTTGAAGGAACCGAACTATTAAGAAATATTAGGCTTGGGAACACACATGAAAACTGGATTGAACGAGTAGGTCTTTGGTGATTTTTTTTTTTCCAAATACTTGTAGGAAGACCATACAAATAAACAAAAAGAACAAAATAATGTTGTGGTGCAAGCTGTATGGTTTCCTCCCGCAGGAGCTTTTACCAGCGTGGAAGCCAGCGTCTCCTTGAAATCCTCCTGTGTCATGGCTTTACCTTACCTTTCTTTTCCCGGTGATTTAGAAAAGAGCTCCAATGCACACAGACTGCGCCCATGTTCGCCTGCTGACGAACATCCTACATCCCAGTTGCCTGCACTGGATTGCTGTTGGAGTGCACTGTGGCTCCAGGGAAACCTGTGTCTGGGTTTCCTTTCCACCAGAGTGGAGGGAAAGAGGGAGGGGAGCAAGTGGCATGGGGGAGGACTCAAGTCTTGTCCCGGGAGGGGTCAGGATGAGGGTGAAGTGAATTCCCAGAGCTGGCAACGTTGAGGTGCTTTTCATCCGATGAATTGGACGTAGCCACGTACTCCTGCGTAACTGGTTGACCTAACGCTTTGGGATTCAGTACATGTATCCTTGTTTGTATCCTTCAGTACATCTATCCTTGCTGCCACTGGCACAGATAGAACATGGAAGGGGACTCGCTTTTCCATCCTGACAGTCCCATTCGTGGAAACACTGAGCTGAAAACATACTGGCTCCTTAGCTGGGTCAGGTTAGTCCATGTGCAAAGACACAAAAGGAAGGCGGCCTCTAGCATCCTCTGTTACTGCTTCTATAACAAGCCATGGCCACACACATACTAACCCTGAAATTTCTCTGTTGTTACAGCTTAGTGATCTAGAAAAGTCACGAGGAATCTGTTACAGGGGACAGCTCCTGAGTACTCACACTGGAGCATGTTTTAGGGCTGACCTACAAAGCACCAGACCAGACATTCAAACCAAGATGAAACTACATGTTTTGAGAGCTGAAGAGAGACATGTTATTATGATAACTCAACTCTTTTAATAGGTACCAATCCACTTCTACAGCTGAAAAAAAAGGACCGTAAAACAGATCCATTTCCTCAGCCAAGAGCAAACAGTACTTTTCACCACAGATCCATGGGGTACCCAAGCGTGGAAGATGTTCTTCTGCTGGAAAGGTTATATTTTGACACAAGCATTATATAGTGCTTTTCCTGTCATTTAGAGGCAACACGTGTTGCTAACCATCATGGAATGATTTAGAAACTTGATTAGACAGTTAGGCAGCTTGCATTTCCTCAGTAAAAAGGAAGCTTTGCTGTCTATCTCAGCGCTGATGGCTCTTGTTGCACAGCCCACTGCACAGTAAGCGTAAGGTAGCACTGGCTGCCAGTTTTCACTTGTTTGTTTTTTCCCAGATAAAAGGGCAAAATCATTAAATACTGACTGAACACTTCATTTCACATGAGCGAAGATGTTGGTATGGTAGGCTGCTTTCTAAATAAAAGTTTAATGATGTGACACAAGGCAAGAAAAAGAGCAAGCAGTTTTAGGTTTTATCCTCATCCACATGCAAAAAAAACTTTATTTCTTGCAGCAGACCATGAGCAGCACAGTTCTGTGGATGCAGAAGTGAGGGTATCACTGACCTCTGCTGACCTCACCTGGGAATTTCACAAAAGCATCATCCTCCCATGAAGGCCACAAGTACCATACCTGTACTCCCACACCTCGGGGAACCACGCAGCCACGTTCCCCTCTCCTCTGCCTCACAGCCTCTTGCTCAGAGGCAGAGGGAGAACACTGAATGATGAGGGAAGCTGGTAAAATTCAGAGCTTGCATCCTGTTCGTGTTGTGAAAACTGAGATACTACTTCAGAAAATTTTAAAGTGGTACGGAAAAGTATCACCGGCAAGTTACACATACTGTTCGCTCATTTGAACCTGAAAACTAAATAGTCTCTAAAAATGATCACTTAAACAGTACAGTCATATTTCTATGTCATACAAAGGTGGTTTGCAGGTAACTTTTTTAATAATGGAAATAATGCTTCCTAGTACAATAAAAGACCTATGACCTATTTTTGTTCATGTTTTAATTTTTGCTCTAAAAATATCAGGATTACACTTTTTTTTTCTTACTGTTTTTAAGGAAGATTTCTCTAGACAAAGTTAAAATATTCACAGTGGACGTTAAGACTAATCAACAGGGAAAGATAATGGTTCTTCAACAAACATGTTTTCCTTCCAAGATAATAGTTGATCAATAAAGTTAAATATGTGAATTATTATTGTTGCTGTTAGTATAACAGTTAACAAAAACAAGTCCCTCTATAGTCTAAGTAAGCTTTTCCTCATCTCCACTCACCCTTCTGGCTCTTGGGACAACCTTTGGATTGTTTTCTTCTTTTGTCTCTCTGGAAAGTAATACATTCCAATACTTTCGTCATAAAAATCAGATTAAATAAAAATCTTTTAGTATTATTAAAAAGCTAAAATAGCCTGAGATGATTTTTCCATCTCTTTTTCAAACCATCTTTAAAAATTTCTCACCCTGTGAAATTCCTAATCTTTCCTATTAGAGATTTCTCTTTCCCCTCTCAGGTTTTCTTCTGAAACGTGGAAAGGGAGGCAAAAGAAGCAGGAGCACCCACGCACAGCAAGTCATGCCACAGCCGAGGCTTTTCATACATTAAGGTGTTTTAAAGGAAAAACTTCCCTCTAACATTTGTCCTGGAGGATAGTATTGTCTATAGTAATTTATAATAATATACAATGTATAATATAGAATATCATTGTAATATATAATGTATAATCACAATGCCATGCGCTGGTGGTGCGTGGCAGGAGAGCAAAGACAAAGCCCCTGTTATGTGATGTCCGTGCAATAACCTCTTGGCACGTGTCTGATATAGCACGGGGAGGGGGGGAGTTTCCCTCAGAACTGCTCTCCCCCTCACCCCACCACCATCCTCCTCCCCTGCCCTCACCCTCAGACCCTGCTCCTGCTGCATCCTCCAGCCCCCCGCTTGCTCCCCTCCAGAAACGCCAGCACTGCCACGTCCCCACAGCGCCTGATTTTTGGCCAGGACACTTTGAGGGGTGTGTTATATTTCAGGACCTCATATTCAAGCCGGAGTCCTTTTGCAGAGTGCAGTTTATCATGGTGTCTGCACCAGCGATGTGGAAGTACAAGTGCACCCCATCATCCCCCTGCACCGCTGGGACTTCAAAGCGTGTTTGGTCTCGCGTCTTGTGGTTCAAGAGAGCTCTCCCCTAGGTGACCGTATTGAAGGGCAAAGCAGCCAAAATGATGATGAAAACTTAACCTGGCAGACTGCAAGAACCAAGTTTCTTTCGTGGAGAGAAAGCAAACCTCGCCGCGAACACACGGTGAAGATGCAACAAGGCGGCTGCAGAGCAGGGTGGGACGAACTCCCCCGTACCCGCAGGGGTGAGAAGCAGCAGCACCAGCCTCCTGGGGGCGGCCCTGCCCGCGGCAGGGGGGGCGGGGCGTGCGGCTCGGCCCCCCGGCTAAGCTGCCAGCCCTGGGGCCGGGGGAGCGGTCGGTCCGCCCCCGCCATCCCCACCGCCTTCCCCGGCCCCGCAGCTCCGGGCGGGGTCGGCGGCTGTGGCGGGCGGATGGCGGCGGAGCCGGGAGCGGGGCTGCGCATCTTCCGCGATGTGAGTACTGGCATCCGCGACACGATTCCTCCCGCCAGCAAAGGCAGACACGGCAAACGGAGGGGAGGGGGAAGGAGGCGGGCGTTTTTTGTTTTTGTTTTTCTGTTTTGCCTTTTTTCCTTGTCTTCCCCACACACACTCCTTTTTTTTTTTTTTTTTTCTTTATTTTTTTTTTTTTTTTTTTGTTGCTTT